>JAUMHM010000083.1:25597650-25608049 GCA_032362435.1 Melikaiella ostensackeni
AACACTCTAAAAATAGAAATAAGGAGATATTTCTACCGAAAAAGAAGAATTTTCAATCAAGTAGTTGAATTTTCAACAAAATAGTTGAATCTTCAACATAAACAAATTAATTTTCAAGAAAATAGTTGCATATTCAAGCCACAAAGACGAGTTTTCTACTAAACAGTTGAATTTTTAACACGAAAGTATAAATTTTCAACAAAAAATTTAATTTCTAACCAAATGGTAGAATTTTCAACCCAGAAAGATAAATTTTGAACCAAAATTGTAAATTGTTGAATTTTCGACATAATAATTATTTTTCCAACCAAATAATTAAATTTATAAGCAAAAAACATCAACTATCAACCAAATAGTTGCACTTCTAAGCGATAAAGATGAATTTTCAAACCAAAAAGACTAATTTTCAACAAAAGATTTTAATTTTCAACCAAATGTTTAAATTTTCAATCAAGTAATTGAATTTATCAATGGAAGTTATAAAAATGAAAGTTTTATTCTGAGGTTTACCAATTTGAATAATTTCAGTACTATTAATTTAAAACTGGGAATTAATCAATTTTACAACTATCATTTATAACTTTTCGTTATTTCGCAAGATTTTTCCTCGTTATTAAAAAAAAAAAATTTTCAAAAATTTTACAAAAAATAAAGTGATGAAAGTTCAAAGTGTTTATGTCTAATGATATTGTTACTGAAAAATCGTGAAAGACGATGCCTCACACATATTTAAAGAGACAGAAATAAAAAAATAGTAATTTTTTGAAAAAATGCATATATTTCGAAAACAGTGGAGAATATTGAAAAGTCTCAAAGAAAGTTTTTGTGAAGACCTTAAAGAGGAACAACTTTTGATAATCAGAAAAATCACCGCTATTTTTTTCATTTGCAAATTTTTTTAAAATTTTCTGGCGGATTTCGGGAGTGCGGAATCCCTTACTAGAATTAAAAAACAAGAGATAAATATATTAATCAATTACAAAAAAGCAGCATTCAAAACAAAAACTTGCCATCATTTAAAAAAGTTGAAAAAATTTCTGGCACCCCTTTTAAAAATTGTGCACACAAAATGGGAATGTTTAAGGGTGAATATATTCTAATTATTTCAAAGAAATAACGTTTCAAATTTATCGAATTGTCCAAGCCCTTTTCCAAGTTCATTTGTGAAAAAAAATGTTTGTCTTTAAAATAAAACCACGCATGAACTAGGCATTCAAAATTGAATTTTTTGAAATTTAATAATGTTCTAAGTTGAACATTAAAAATATTCAATGTCTCTCATAATATTCCTTTACGAAGTGATTAAATTGTACAATTCAAAATTGGAACCATAGTAATCTTGTTTTTCGTGCAGGATTTTCCCCATCTTTCCCTATTTGAAGTTGGGTTCTGATGGGGCCCCTATCAGAATTTTTATTCCAGAAAAAACTTATAGGGGCCCTTTCAGGCTCTAGTGAGGAATTCCAAGCTTCGTATAGGTATAGCGAATCTATCTGTATCTAATGGGGCTTCGACCAGAATTTCTAGTCTAGAAAAAACTGGTGTGGGCCCTATCAGGCTATAGTGAACAATTTATTGCTTTGCATTGGTAAAGAAAATCTATCCAGATAAATGTTGAATTCAAATATACTGCACTTAGACTGAAAATAAATATTAAAATGTGTAGTAAAATAAGAAAAATTATTTAAAGTTTTCTATTTTTATTTTCTTCATTAAATTTGAATATTGAAGAACCCGTTCCTTTCAGTTTGTAATTTCGTATGTTCTAGCAAGGCCTTAGAAAATAGTAAAAATTGATTTCTTCACTCTACACAGTATCTTTTACTGAATTGAAATGTTTCTGAAAATTAATCTTATGCTGTTTTTTGAATGTTCAAATTTAAGAAAATAATTAGAAGTGTTTAAATAAGTATATGATTTTTAAGTTTTATGCAAAAGAATTTGTTTGCGAAAAATACTAGGTTCAGTATTAAATTTGAGATTTCTTATCCCCAAAACGGCAAGTATTTGAAAATTGAACTACCCTCGTATTTTGAATTGCCGCCTGAATTCAGCGCGCCACAAGCGACGCACAACGCCTGATTCCATGATAGAAGTTTGCTGCCAGTCTGCCACATGGTCACTTGTTCGTAAAAGATACAAATCTTTAACATTTGACTGATTATTTATTAAAGTTTTGAGTGTGGTTGCATATTGCGAATATAAAAATATATCATGAGTTTGTAGAAATGAAGGCATCGAGTTTCTAATCGCTGAAAAATAGTAGTGAAATTGTGTATAGTGAGTTCTAAATCCTAACCTCTAATCGTCAATTTTCTGTAGAAAATATAATGCAAAAGTAAATTTCTAAACATCAGTTTGAAGAGTTTTACGTGCTTTAAGTTTGCAAATGTCAAAAATGTGTTTTTCAAAATTAATATTCGAATGTCAAAGATTTGGATGTGATCTGGAAATTCTGTGTATGATTCACAGGGCATTCATTTTACCGCATACTATTTGGAATTGTTTGCAGACATACTTATACTAGATGTAATTATACCACACTACCGGTCATAAGGGTTTATCCACCTCCTTTTTTACGATTAATTAAGTCCCATTAATTTTTAATTATATCAGAGCTAATTTTTTTCTCTTTAAAAAGTTCAAAGCTTTCAAAATTCTGTGTAAAATGAGCCCAGGATAAAGCCAATTTGTCTATTTTTTAAGTAGATATTGCAGAAATAGTGTAAACTTCAACGTTTTCTTAAATTTTAAATAACATCCAAAATAATCAACATTTTTAAACGTTATTAGGCTCATTTTACGGCCTAATTTTTACAAATTTGCAATGACTTATCAGCTTGAATGTAAAATTATTTTTTTGCACGTTGCAGGAAGTTAAAGTTAGAATGAAAAATTCGGAAGAATTTCAATCATGTAATCATGAAGTTTCTACAAAATCCCATGAAAAAAATATATTTATTTAATTTTTATTATAATTTGCCTACCGATTAGATGTTTTCCAATTTTTCCAAGTTTTTGGTTACAACTTTAGCTTCTTGCACTAGGCTATGGAAAAAAATTAGATTATGTTTATAAGCTGTTGCGATACTGCGGAAATATAGGTTTAAAATTATTCCAAGAATAAAAAATAGACAAATTGCCTTCATCGTGGGCTCATTTTACACAGCATTTTGAAAGCTTTCAACCTTTTAAAAAGAAAACAATTTAGCTCTGATATAATTAAAATTAAGAGAACTAAATTAATCGTAAAAAAGAGGCGGACAAACATTTATGACCGGTAGTGTAGATCGGATTTACATAGGATTATGAGACAACCCTGGCGGAAGTTTCGGACAGGAATTCATTCCGAAATCTGTATCTGAATCAATCCGAAAAAAGTTCTCAATTTCGTTCGATCCAAATCGGTTAAAAATTAATCCGAACTTCCCATCCGAATCAATCCGAACTCGAATGGATGTATACTAAATTTTCAATCCGGATGAATCTGAGTTTGGATTGAATCGGATTCATTCGGACTGAAAATCGGTGTAGATCAATGAGAGTTCTGATTGATTCGGATTCATTCGGATTGAAAATTTGGTTCGGATTGAATCGCATTGAGTCGGATTAGTTTTTAACCGATTTAGATCGAACGAAATTGAGAACTTTTTTCGGACTGATTCCGATTTGTTCGGAATGACTTCCTATCCGAAACTTCCGCGAGAGAATTTCTAATAATTTATCAGTCTAGTCTGTTTTAAGTGAACAAATACCCCCATAGGAGCTTTGCAAGCAGCCTTCTTTTTAGTTGGGCTGTGAAAGGGCGACCCCCACTAGAACACTACTAGAAAGTCTAGTAGGGCCCACATCGACAAAAGCGTTGCATTACTGATGGGGCCCCGGCTAATTTGCCCCAATAGAGCCCGATCAGAAATAGGGAACACTCGTCAGAGCATATTATTGCTACTTATATTAATAATTTGCGAATCCACAATTTCTCACCCTTCTCCTTTATCATAAACTCCCTTATTAACTTGGTTCTTTCCAGCATGAGATTTATCATGAACACCATCTTTATAAGAATCCGCGGCCTTTTCATGATATTGTCCACCACGACCTTCATATCCTTTATGTCCACTTTCATTATTGCTGTCTTCATAAAAACTGGAATTGTCGCCAGATTCATCCTTATGATATTTATTAACAAATCCACTCCTGTGATATCCTTTTTTCTCTTGTCCATTAACCTGCTTCTCTACGGCGTGTTCGCCCTGGTCAATTTTATGGGAATCCCCTGCAGCCTGTCGACCAACTTCGTGTCCTTTTTCCACAGAATCCTGCTCATCATAATGTCCAGAATTTTGTTTCTGTTCATGAGATTCTGCATCCTTTTTCTCCAACTCAGAACTACCTTCCTTAGTAGTTCTTGCCTTCTCCTGGGCAAGATATTCGGCTCCACTTTTGCGATTTGTAACATCTTTCACAGAACCTCCTTTCTCACCTCCAGCTTCCACATTGTGAGTCCCTCCACCAAGGGGACCCAAATTCGTACAAACCACACATGGAATTAAACAAATAACCAAGACTTGCCGAAGGCTTGGTACCATCATCTTTTTAATTTTGAATTTGCGAACTTTATCGCTGATCCGCCTAATTTTTTGCCTAAAAACAAGAAACAGTTTATTGAAAATTTGTATTTCTTTTCAAGCGAAAATCTGTGAAAGAAAATCATCTAGTTTAAGCCGAAAATTCAAATTTATTTAATTTTTATAATATTAAATTGAAAATTTGTTCCAAATAAAGCACGGAAGTTAATAACATTCTGCATTTAATAAGGCCAAGTTGTAGGCAATATGTCTATGTTATAAAAATGATATTGCAAAAATATGTCAAATTTTTATATTTTTTAACAATTTTCGTAACTTTAAAAATCATACCATTTTTTCAGAGCCTTAAGTTTTTTTTTTAAAAATACATTTCAATATTTTGGTAACTTATTGAGATATCTTTAGAATTGTTTCCCCATACTCAACCAAAAACCACAAAAATTAAAATACATAATATTCAAATATACTCCATAGGTGTCTTAAAAAAAATTAACGAATTAATATTCTTTTATATTCAACTTTAAGCATTTTTTTAAATTTACGAGTTTTGCTTACCAAGTTCATCTTTTGGCTGAATCTGAGGACAAAATTCCAAAGATAACTTGAAATGAATGAAATGATTTTTAGTTTTTTAAAAAAGAATATAATATTTCATTGAAGTTTTTAAGTATAGAATTTAGACCCTTTGATATAAAATAAGGTCTTATTGAGTTTTTTAGTGCAAAAATTTTTGTTATTTATAATGAAATAAATTTATGCTGCCACAACCTAATTAACTTGATACAGTTAAAAAAGTGACCTATTTAAACTGAAAAGGTGACGAAAAGTGACTAATTTTTAACCCAAAAAGTAACTGAAATTCAACAGAAATGACTAATATGCGTTAATAATGTGACTAATGTTCTTTTGAATAAATTTAAAAGAATTCAATGAAATTTATAAGAATTCCATGTAAACTTTAACGAATTCAGGATAAATTCATAAGAATTTAGAGTGAATTCAAAACCATTCAGGTTAAATTCAAATAACTTGAAAAAAATCTAAAATATTCCATTGATTTTAGTAAAATTGTAGCGAATTTAGAAGGATTCAAGGGAATTCAAGAGAATTTGATGATATTCATAAGGATTTGAATGAACTGAATAAAATTTTTAAAAAATTTCAAAATTTCCATTGAACTGAGTAAAATAGAAGGGAATAGAATTCAGTGCGAATTTAACAGAACTAAGTGATTGAAACTTTTTTTTCAATCAATGAATGAAATGTAATTAAATTATAAACTTGAATTGTTAAAAAATTCAAGTGAATTGAAAACCATTCATAAATATCTTAAAAATTCATTGAATTCATTAAAATTGAAGTGAATTGAGAAAGATTCAAGGGAATTAAAAAAATATTTGAGGAAATGCCTAAGAGAATTCAAGATGAGTCTTAAAGACTTCAGGGTGAATTAAAAAAACTAAACAAAAATCGAAATAATCCATTGAATTGAGTATAATTGAGTGAATGTAGAAGAATTCAAGTGGTTTTAAAGGAATTCAAAGTCGATTCAAACAAGTTCAAGAAAATTCAAAAGAATTTAGAACAATTCAGGCTGAATTCCAAATAAATTGAAAAAAAAATCAAAAATATTCCATCAATTTCAGTAAAATCGGCGTGAATTAAGATAAAATTACGGGAATTCAAGGGTCTTTGATGAAACTCATAAGAATTTAAATGATTTGACCAAATTTTTTAACATTACAAAATTTCTATTGAACTGAGTAAAATAGAAGGGAGTAGAATTCAGTGTAAATTTAACAAACTAAGTGAATAAATTTTTTTTTGAACCAATGAATAAAATAAAATCGAATTACAAACTTGAATTAAAAAAAAAATCAAGTCAATTGAGAACCATTCACAAATAAATAAAAAATTCATTGGATTTATTAAATTTGGAGTGAATTGAGAAACGTTCAAGTGATTTCAATAGAATTTTATGAAATGCCTAAGAGAACTCAAGATGAGTTCAAAAGACTTCAGGGTGAATAAAAAAAAAAAAGAATCAAAAATCAAAGTAATCCTTTGAATTGAGTAGAATTGAGTGAATTCAGAAGAATTTAAGTAAATTCAAAAGACATCTGGGTGAATTTAAACAAATTCAATAGAATTCAATAGAAATCAAAAGAATTGAAAAGAAATAAGGAAAAAATAATAAGAATTCAGGATGAATTCCAAATAAATTCAAATAAATTGAAAAAAGTCCAAAATATTCCATTGATTTCAGTCAAATTGGAGTAAATTTAGGAGAATACAAGGGCATTCAAGAGAATTTAGGGTTAGGCTGAATTCCGAAAGAAACGCAAGAGAATACCAAAAATGAGAAAGAATTTAAAAGAATTCAAGATTAATTAATAAGAATTCAGGGTGAATTCAAAACAATTCTAGTTAAATTCAACAAAATGAAGAGTAAATTCAAAATAATTCAAATGAATTAAAGAAAAATTCGAAAATACAAAATATTCCACTGACTTCAGTAAAATTTGAGTGAATTTTGAAGAATTCAATGGAATTCAAGAGACTTTGATGAAATTCATAAGAACTCAAGCTGAGCTTAAGACTTCATAGTGAATTCAATAAAACTAAAAGAAGAAAAAATCCATTGAGCTGAGTAGAATTGAGTGAATATAGAAGAATTCAGGGTAAATTCGAAAACATTGAAGAGAGTTACAAAGAATTCAGGGGGTGTTCGAAAAATTCAACGAAATTCTAAAGAATTAAAACATTTTCAAAGAATTTAAGATAAATTTATAAGCATTCAGGGTGAATTCTAAATGAATTCAAATTAATTGAAAACAAAAAAATCCAAAATATTCCATTTATTTCAGCAAAATTGTAGTGAATGTAGAAGAATGCAGGGTAAATTCAAAAAATTCAAGAGAATCAAAGGATTCAGGGGGTGTTCCAAAAAATTCAACAGAATTCTAAAGAATTTTAAAGAATTTAGGATAAATTAGCAAGAATTGAGCGTGAATTCTAAATGAATTCAAATTAATTGAAAATAATTCAAAAAGTCCAAAATATTCCATTTATTTTAGCAGAATTGTAGTGAATTCAGAAGAATTAAAGTGAATTCAAAAGGATTCCAGGTAAATTCGAAAAAATTCAAGAAAATTCCAAAGGAATCAGTTTGAATTTTTAAAAAATCAAGAGGAATTCCAAAGATTATTATTATTATTATTATTATTTCCAAAGAATTAGAAAGATATTAAAAGAATTCAGGATAAATTGATAAGAATTCAGGGTGAATTCAAAATAACTCAAGTTAAATTCAACGAAGTTCCGTGTAAATTTAGAATAACTCAAATTAATTGAAAAAATGCATAGGAATCCAAGGTGAGTTTAAAAAACTTTATTTTTAAAAAAGCAATAAATTCAATGAAACTAGAAAGAAAAATCAAAAAAATCAATTGCATTGATTATAATTGAGAGAATTTAGAAGAATTCAAGGTGAATTCGAAAAAATTTTAGAGAACTTCAAAGAATGAAAAAGAATTAAGAAGAATTCAAGATAAAGTAATAAAAATTTTAGGGTGATTTCCAAATAAGTTGAAATAAAATTTTAAAAATCCAAAATATTCCATTGATTTCAGTAAAATTGTGGTGACATATTTAGAAGAATTGACGGGAATTCAAGAGCCTTTGATGAAATGCATAGAAATCCAAGATGAGATTAAAATACTTCATTAAACAAAGCAATAAATTCAATGAATTCAATAAGACTAAAAAAAAATCCAAAAATTCCATTGAATCGAGTAGAATTGAGTAAATTTTGAAAAATTTAAGGTGAATTTGAAGAAATTCAAGAGAATTTCAAAGAATTAGAATGAATTAAAAAGAATTCAAGATAAGATAATAAAAATTCAGGATAATTTCCAAATGAACTGAAATGAATTGAAAAAAATCCAAAATGTTCCATTGATTTCAGTAAAATTGTAGTGACATATTTAGAAGAATTGAAGGGAATTCAAGAGTCTTCGATGAAATGCATAGAAATCCAAGGTGAGTTTAAAATACTTCATTAAACAAAGCAATAAATTCAATGAATTCAATAAAATTTTTAAAAAATCCAAAAATTCTATTGACTTGAGTAGAATTGAGTGAATTTGGGAAAATTCTAAGTGAATTCGAATAAAACCAAGAGAATTTTAAAGAATTAGAAAGAATTTAAAAAAAGAAGATAAACAAATAAAAATTCAGGGTGATTTCCAAATGAATTGAAAAAAAATCCAAAATATTCCAATGATTTCAGGAAAATTGTAGTTAATTATTTAGAAGAATTGAAGGGAATTCAAGAGCCTTTGATGAAATGCATAGAAATCCAAGGTGAGTTTAAAATAATTCTTTAAAATGCAATAAATTCAATGATTTCAGTAAAACTAAAAAAAAATCTATTGAATTGAGAAGAATTGAGTGAATTTGGAAAAATTCTAGGTAAATTCGAAAAAATTCAAGAGAATTTCAAAGAATTAGAAAGAATTTTTAAAAAATCGGGATAAACTAATAAAAGTTCAGGGTGACTTTTAAATGAATTGAAAAAAATCCAAAATATTCCATAGATTTCAGTAACATTGGCTCAAATTTAGAAGAATTCAAGGGAATTCAAGAGACTTTAATCATATTCTTAGGAATTTAAGGTGAATTTAAAATACTTGATTAAAAAGCAATAAATGCAACGAATTCAATAAAACTAAAAAAAAATTTAAAAATTCATTTGAATTGAGTAAAATTGGGTGAATTTAGAAGAATCCAAGATAAAATGTAAAAATGAATTGAAAAAAATACAAAATATTCCATTGATTTCAGTAACATTGTATTGATTTATTTAGAAGAATTCAATAGAATTCGATGAAATTCATACGAATTCAAAATGAACTTAAAGGAATTTAAGATAATTCAAAGGAATTCGAGAAAATTTAGAAAGAAAAGTGATTAATGTGATCTTTTCGTTTAAAAAAGTGACTTTGATGACTTTGTCTCAAAAAAGTGATTAAAAAGTGATTTGAGATAAAAAAAAGTGACTAAAAGTGACTTAAGTGACTGTGTGGCAGCCCTGATAATAAAATACATACCGAAATGTACCAGCATGCAATCATCTGACGAACTGACGATTACTCCAGAGAAAATCAGCTCTTGTATGTACTAACACGTCCTTGCAGGAGCGACAAAACGAAATACATCCTGCCACAAAGATGAAAAAGAAAGTCAAAAGGAGTCAAAAGACATTAGGAACCTTCCTCTTGACTCGACCCGTGGAGAATGCATCCTCTTTCGAGGGTCTCGAATCTGGTGAAGAAGAAAAGAAATTTTTCTTCGTCACTACAAGGATCTTTATAATCCGCACCGTTGAACACGGCAATGAACAGTTTCATTAGCGATTTCCCAATTAAACCGCTCCCGATCAAAAGGGGATCCGCGTGGATTCAGTAATTGGTAAAAAGTAGATTTTTCGAATGTAAAAAATTTCAATCTTTTCTCACTTTAACTCGCGCTAACTTAGCCAATTTTCAGGCTTTTTCGATTTAATTAATACTGAATTACGTGTTCAAGTCTTCTGAAACTATTTAAGAAAGAAAAACGTAAATATTATAATAAGCAAAGAAGTTGGTAATTTTGTTTAAGACTTTGCAAAAATGATGAATTTTAGGCAACGGCAAACTTCCAGTGAGAAAGTTGTTGATTGAGGTTCAGTCAAGTTTTCTGGAAAGTTTTAGCTCATTAATGGTTAAAAAATTAAGAATGTTTTAAATTGCGAGCGGCAATCTTAAGGG
>JAUMHM010000083.1:25616583-25628819 GCA_032362435.1 Melikaiella ostensackeni
CGGACTAAAAAAAAATGTTCGGCCTTATATCTGAAATCAAAATCCAGATAAAAAAATCCATGTGGAATTCTACGTGAAATTTCACGTAGAAATCCACGGGAATTCATGCACTGCAAATATCTCGTAAACCACAAGATAAATAAAAAAGGACGTCATGTTTGAGTTTTAAATACCTCGTATACTATATTAATAGGTATCATTCCATAAGTCTAGAAGTGGTTTCCACATAGAATTCCACGTAAATATTTTCACGTGGAAAGTTTCAAATTTCCATGTGGATTTCCACATGGATGGATAAATTCACGTGGAAACCCACGTTCATTTCCACGTGGAAATCTACATGAAATTCTGCGTGGATATTTTCACCTTGGAATGAATTCAAATAAATTAATTTCAAGTGAATTGAAATCAGTTCATATCACATCATTCACTTGCACTCAGTAGGAAGTTAAAAAGTCAGTTGAATTATCTGAAAATAAATTAAAATCATTTGAATTCACTTGAAATTGATTGAAAGTCAATGAAGTCATTTGCAATCGCTAAGCCAGTAGAGTCAAATGAAGGCAGTTGAAATCAAACCAGTTGGAATCAAATGAAGGCAAGTGAACTAACTGGTAGTGAAGTAATTTCAATTATCTGAATCCATTTGATTTTACTTGAAGCAGTTAGAATTAAATGAAGTCAAGTGAAAAAGTGAAAAGAAAAAACTTGAAGTGAAAAACTGAATGGGGTAGTTGCCTACTTTTAAATATTATTTTCTTTGTGAAATTAAGAGCACTAAAAACTGAATGTAATTACTTGAAGAAAGTTTTTTCAAATAAATTTAAGAATTTTCACTAGTTACATATCTCACCTCAAATTTTTAAAATAGTTCAGCTATAAAATCGAAGAAAATAGACATATTTTTAAGTGTAACAAAATTTAAAAAAGAAAGGCTTGAGAAGGGTCTGTAATCTAATATCTAATTCTATGCGGATTTCTTCTATTCTGAATGACTATTTGAAGCCACTTAATGGTTAATCTTGAATTTAAGAAAGAAATCTACCTGCGATTTAGGAAAAAGGAATATATAATTGTTTATTTAACGAAAGTTATTTGAGATTTTCTTTCGCTTTAGAAAACAATCGTAATTGGAATTTAATCTTTATTATTGATGGTTTATTTTGTTTATTACATTATTATCTGCAATTCTATTTGCATAAATTTGATTAAGAGTAAGCTAAACATAAGCTTGCTAGGTAGACAGCTAGATATTATTTAAATAGATAATTAATCATTTTTTCATGAAAAGTTAACTGAGTTTTAGTAAGAATCGTCCGAATAGAATTGCAGATAATAATTTTAAAGCACAAAATAGGATCAATGTTGAAGATTGAATTAAAAATAAGATTGTTTTCTAAAGCGAAACAAAAAATACAAAATCTCAGATAACTTATGTTAAATAAACAATTACAGATTCAAATAATTTTTTCTGAATCGCAGATTTTTAAAAAATTGTTTATATTAAACAATGTTGCTATATCTATCAATTTTACCAACTTTTCTAAAGATTATTGAATTTTAAGGTGAGGTTATGCCTAATAAATGTGAGTGCAAATTTAAACTGCATCAAACCAGTCTTCGGATTGTTGACTACAAATTCACTGCAACAGACTTAACGTGATTTCACTAATTATCTACATTCTGTTAACTTTAAATGCTTTCAACTGGCTTTATGTGACATCCTTGATTTCAAGTGAATTCTTTTGAACTGACTCTTAGTGCACAATTACACTTTAAATCACAAATTAAACTGTTTAATTAAAATGTTTGTCCAGATTCAAAATGACTTATCCAAAATATTAAAATGCAGCAACTAATCTATAAAATAATACGAAAATTGTCATTCTGAGAATTTGTTTACAGGCCACCCTTCTCGGAAATAAACGCTGCTACGCAAACAATGTCCTTTTCAGTATCTAAACTTGATAATTTATACTTACTGTACATTCATCATCGTATACACTAAGTTACTCAATAGATACATATATACTGCAAATGTATTTATGTACAGATTTTGGCGAATTAAAAGTACTCGAATGTTTGTATCTCGTATCTGAGTCAACTGGTCAACTGGCACACACACTATATCATCAGGCATGTAACTCACTATCCATCCAACCTAATGCATATCATTTCTTTGACAAGGATTACGACAAATAGGAGAAGAACGATTCTTGACAAGCATTGAGCCAATCCTAGCTGCCCGGTTCTAAATGAGAACACTGCTTTTTTCGTTCGTTTCACCAGGTACCGTCCTCTTTCGATATTCTGATCTTGTCGTCATTCTTACCATATAAACCACCAAAGCTGGTGAACTGAAGATCATTTTTAATAGATTTAGACCCACTGCTGCCTACTGGAGAATGAGCAGGCGAATTTTTCATTTCTTCTTGAAGCTGTTGGAGTGAACGTAAAACCATCTCTACTTCCTTCTCTTGATCGTTGACTGGAGTGGAAGCCAGAGGATCATCTAGAACAATGGGATCCTTTTGCTTCTCTGGAGGATCGTCGTTGATAATCTGACGGAGAAAATTGGTAGCGGCTTCTGTTTCGTCAAACTGCTTCGGTTCTTGATCCTCGTTACACCATGGAACTCCGGAATTCATTACAATCTTTTGCTCTTGATCGCTTTTGCCTTCCATCCTCCTTTTCTTGCTCTCGTGGGACTTTGGTCGGTCATCAAAATAGCGATCCCTCTTCTTCTCCCCCTTGAATAGATCCAGATCGTTATCATTCAATTTTCTCTCATTGTTTGTATCTATCGCAGCTTCTTGAAGTATTTTTATGGGCATGGAGACCATGACGGGATTTTGATTAGTAATTGAACTGGGGGCCTCCTGTTTGGGAAGGAAAAGACTTTGGGAGATGTTGGTTTCGCTTAAAGAGGGCGTGATGGAAACAATGTCCTTCTTGATCTCTGTTGACTTGATTACTAAAGATTTCGGATAATCGTTCTCGGGCGTATTCGAGATGGAAGTACTGGTTAGATCCATAGGATTGAACGTCTCAACGTGGTTCAATGGCTTCGGGGCCATCAACTGCGCGGTAGGCACGACGGATATTTTTCCGATAGGCACGTTATTCATAAGAGTCGTGTTTTCAAGCAGCGGACTTGATGAAAGGCTCGAGTTGCTCCTTTCCTTGTTCTTGAAAGTGCTGTGCTTTTTCTCATTGCTGCAATCGCTTGATTTTGTGTTCTGAACGCTGATTTTGGGGGTTAGGGAGTTTTCTGCGGAGTTTACTGCGTAGGAACTAGAAGGCGACTTTCCCTTGTCCAATCCGAGCATTGAAACATTGTTCACAACAGGATCAGATTTGAGAGCGTTATTCACACTACCGGAAGCAATGACGACGGCGTTCGCCGAAAATCCCAAGTCCTTAGACTTCTTCTGCTTCTTCTTAGGGCTAAAATCACAAGGAAAATTTTCAGGATTTTTCAAGAGTCTTTTTGAGAGATTTTTTTCAAGAACCTTGACACCACTTTTCTAATTGGTTTCTCAAGGTTCTAGAGTGAAGAAGGAAGGTTGTGGGTATAAAAAATAAAAAAAAATAAACTTAATTGCTTAAACTTTTATAATAAATATCAGAAGCACAAAAGCACGTAAGCGCAACGGTACAAAAAAAAATCAGCTGACATGAACGACAACTTATTTACAAAAATATTTAAAAAGACTTGAATTCCAATTCAAGTATTTAGAATCGTACATAGGAATTTTGAATTCTGGGATTGTTGAACTTCAAATTCTATAATGGTATATGGAAAACTTTGCACGTCTCGACACCATGCACAAATAACGCGGGAAAGATCCGTTAGTTGCAAAGATCCGAGATATTATCACAAAATTCTATTCATCCGATTCAATGACCATTCACCTCCCTAAAACACACAACACAACCAACAGAGTAAGCTCTGCGTGCTAGCCAAAAACCGTGAATCCCTGCATTTTAATGTCCAAGATTGTGAAAAAAGCCTTTCAGAAAAACCGCAAACTTTTTATTAGATATTAGAACAACCTTTGCAGCGTTTAAATAGCGCAAACGTACAATTTTATTGAATGCTCGTTAAATGTTTTTTAAATTTAAATTGATCAAGTCTTTTGATTAATTTAGAAAAAGTAATACATAATGATTCAATTCTGTTTTTATTATAAAGTAACAAACTTTTATATCAAAATATGTTAGCACTTCTCTGAGAATTCTTATTAATAATAATTAACTGGCAACATTATTTAAAGTCCTTAATTTGGAAAAACAACCGAAAATACATATTTTCGAATTAAACAACCAAACAAGTCCTTAAAATATCCTAGTTTAAAAGCACTTGAAATTTAAAAGTCATTAAGTTCAAAATCATTATAATTTAAAGACCTTTGATCTACAAAAACTCTCAAAATTAAAAGTATTTCAATTCGACGACTCTCAATTTAAAAACCATTCACACTTTAAAGATTTCGTATTTAAAATCAAATGTGAATGTTCTATAAACCTAAGAATTGAGACCCAAATTAGAATTTTAAAGCCAAATATGTAAAAAGTTAAACATGTACCAGATTTGTTAAAGGAGGGATTGCAATAAGGCCGGTTTTTGACCTCATAACCTATTAAGCTCATATTATGTGAAATTATTGTCATATGTGCCTCATAATCCCCTGAAACGATTTACCCATTGGACGATTCATTACGGAGAAAAATGTGCCTTTATCATTGTGTTTTACATGGAAATTCAGTCATCCCACTATATAGGTATACATTTAACTCTGTTATAATTCTACCCTTTTCAGCAAACTTTCTCAAAAACAGTGCGTATATGTGACGCATAATATACATCAGAATGATGAACATGACGCTTTTTCCATACCCTGAAATTCAACAATATGTCACCGCGAAATGTCAGTTTAAACACGATACCAACTCAAATGTACAATTTTGATAATTCAACGATTTCAGTGCTGCAAGAATAGTACTTTCACTTTCTTATAAGCATAGGAGATGCGAAACGATTAGAAAAAAATAATTTTATGAATGTAAATGCATGTCTTATGTCTAAATAAAGAATTAAAAGCCAATCTATTTTTCGAAATTTTAGTTTAGCTACTACAGTTTAGCACGTTGTTTTTTTTATATCTTTTATCATTCAAGCAGGAGTCTCTTAATAGAAGATGCACTGCAGAACGAGGAAAAGTTATAAAAAGATGTTATAGATGCAATCTGTACTACACCCCACACCACCATATGAGCTTAGTCGGCTAGGGGGCCAACAACTGGCCTTACTGCATCCCTTCTTTTGAAAGCAGTTGTTAAAACACAAACCAACATCCTTTGCCAAATCAAATGATACATAAATCGCCCAAGACAAACGGTGCAACAAAAAGCAAAAGTGTAAAAATGTAAAACTGCCGGCCAAGTTTTAAATTATAATACTTACGTCGTGTTCAAAACGGCATATTTTAAAAGCGTTTCAATTTTCATCCAACCCGGTGGCCACAAAGGCAGAACTTTTGACTCTAGAAATGATGTGACGAAACTTTCGACATTTTCTTTCCTCGGTCTCGAAATTTTGAAGTAATGCTTCCTGGATGCTGCTATTTCACGCACAATAATTCTGTTAAAAAGCAAAACAATTTACGTAACAATTGATTTAGAAACGGTCTCTGTTAAAATAAGTATAATATTAAATATAATGTACCTAATTAAAAAAAAAAATTTGAAAAGCTTACTTAGATTCATCGCTCCATGGAAACTTCCGCTGTGGAATTTTATCCCCGTTTTTGGCCGGAATTTCCTCCCCTTCACTATCAGCCAAAGGATCTCTTGTGGGCGATGGAAAGCCCCTGAAGGCAATTATGTAATTACATTAGACCTCAAACTATAGAAGCGATATTATGATAATAAATAAAATCAAACAGACAGAATTCGTCGATTAGGGGAGAGTCGGGTAGCCCCGGCCACTCATGATTTTGAATAAACTGTACTTTCTGCGATGATAAATAAACGATGATAAAATAATAAATAAAATAAAATAAATTATATTCACCCAAAGCGTAATTTTTTAAATACTGATTCATATCTTTCATTAGCTTAAAAGAAAATCCGATCTAAATATTTCGTCTAGAAAACAAGTGCATTTTGTCAAACATGAACCAATCTTATTATCAATATTTAAAAAAATACAAAAAACATTAGACTGGTTTTGATTGGGACACATAAATTCACTCTCGAACTCTGTGACCTGTGATTTTTGTCTAATAATTTCACGTATTTTCTTATTCATTGCAGTTTTTTTGTAACATATCACAGTCGGGTAGCCCTGGCCATTTCATATCGGGTACCCCCAGACAGATTTTTTTAGGTTAGATTTCATTTGTTTCTGTCAAGAACTAATAAATATCCTCTTTTGTTAACACAGTAACCTCTAATCGTTTTTGAATTTTGATGAGTATTATTGTTCTAGTGTATAAAGTATTGAAGTCTTAATTTAAAAAATAGATTTTCAGTTGATCAATATTATGATAAAATGTCCAAATATCCCGATTTTTTCGGTGTCCGGGCTACCCGACACTCTTTTTGAATAAACTTTTTTGTTCCTCAAGTGAAATGCTTTTTTTTCCTATTTAATATGATTATTCTTTGAATATCTGCTTCGTATATGTTAGTAAAAGCACTAACATTAAAATTAACGTTTTATATTGCTACTTCCATCGATAAAGGCTTAAGTATCCGGTACTACCCGATTCTCTCCTAAATATAATTATTTCGTCGACTCTAATTTCCAAATCTCACATTGCAATACAATCGCCGAATTGAGCCTTTTAGATCCAAGCTCATTAAATTCACATAAAGGATGTCCCTGATGAGAAACAAAACACTGATACTGTTGATAAAAAGTCCCGCACCTTTCTCTATGATCTCAACTTCCAACATCTTTTTTACAGAATTCACACTAACATCAGAAAACGCATGGATTGTCTCGGAATTTTCATTTGGCGACGAAAACAAATGTGAATGTAATCGTGAATAAAGATTAAGAAGAGGAAGGCAAAAGAAATATTAGAACCGCGAGACGAAAGTAAAACGTCTATTGGGTACAAATAATAATTATTAGAAAAAGGATTTTCTCTTTGGGGCACCTTACCAACAGTACCGATAAATCTCCCAGTACAATTGAGGGCTGAGAAATAAAAAAATAGTTTCAGATGTTGGTTTCTACCCTCTTAATTAAAATAGTCCTTTTCAGTTGCATTATTAGATGTCAAAAACGTAATACAAAAAAATATGCTGGTACTTACTTTTCTTCCACTATCCTTTGACACTCCTTCTTGTATTTTTCCTCTGCTATAGGCATGACGCTGTCAATTATCGCCTTCAGTCTGAAACAATATAAAACTTGACAAGCAACAGAAGTTTTGAAACTACCCCTGACATCATGCATTTTGAATAATTTTCCCAACTATCAATTAACACAATATCTTACTTTTCTAACTGGGATTTGACGTTGCGATCTTGATGTTGTATGTGCAACTTTTTAGCCCGATTAATAAGAGTGGTTTTAGTACAAGGCAAATAATGTGCCAAATGTCTGTAAGTTTGCAGCCTTATATTATTCGCATTCATCAATCTGAGTTTAGTTTCCAACCTAAAATGTAATTAAACGTGAATATTTAGTGATTAAAAGACAAATATAATCAGAATTAAAAGAGAATATAAAGGAATTAGAGGTGTTTTTAAAAATCTTACTTGAAAAGTGAAGAATTGACGTTTGCGGTAAAAAATTTACTTTTCCCCGTCGCCGTGCGCGCCAGAATCTTCAGGTTATTACAAATTTCTTTAACTTCATCTTCAAGGCAATCTGGCAAAGGGCACTCTTGTTTATCTAGCTCCTCACAATCGGACTCAGTCCCTGGTGCACCTCGAGATTTTCCCGAATCCGAAGTTCCTCGACTCGACTCATCTATATCTACCCTCGATGCGTTAACTACACTTTCAATTGCGTCATCGATTTTGCTATGCTTCTCGAAATCCACGACTTTTTTGACTTCCACCTTTTTAGCGTCGTAGCCATTACTCGTCACTTTCTTCTCCAACTTTTTGACATCAAATTTCTTCTCCAGTACTGTCTTCGCTCGCGGTACTTCATTTGGTTTTCCCTGCTTCTTCTTCTCCTCCAAATCTTCTGAGCAAAATTACAAATTATTAAGCATAACTCTTACAATCAATACCAAATCAGGGTGACAATTCTCAAGTTAGGCTTTGATAATTTTTCTACTTTAGAATTAGGCATTCAAAGTTACATAATCTTAAAAGTGAAAAATTTCTAAATTGAAAATTTTCAAATAGATTGACTATCGTTTACAAGGTTTCAAATTTAAGCATTTTAAATTGTAAGCCGAGGGATTAATCACTCTTGAAATCCAGTGCACAAGACTTCGTTAAATCTTTACGAAATCATTGAAATCTTTTGAAATCTTAGTAATCTTTTGATTCTTTGTGAAATTGTTTTAGTGTGTTGAAATATTTGTGAAATCTTTGTGAAATCTTTTTGAAATATTTTGTAATCTTTGAAATCTTTCGTCAAATCTTTGAAATCTTGAAATCTGCTGTACACTTAAACTCGAGTGTTCAACCGCTCGTTGTAAGCCTTCAATATTTCATTATTCTAAAACAAAACAAATTTCGCCTTCAATGTTGAATTACTCTAAAATTTAAATAATTGCAGGTCCAGTCGCCGCTGTAAAAATGCAGATTTGTATATTTATCGTTTTAATAAGAGACTGAAGATTACCTGCGTTGTTTCCATTTTCCGAAGTTTCGACTTTTAGCTCAGAGTTTTTCTTGACAGTCTCATCTCTGTTGTTTTGCGGACAATGATTTTGTTGTGGTTCTTCAGACTGATTAATTTGTTTCTTCTTTTTTCTAATCACAGATTCGTTATGAGGCTTCTTCTCCACAAGTTCTTCCATCTTCGGCTTCTGTGGATGGCATGATCGGAAAAAGAGTCACTTTCAATATTTTAAGTGTATACGACCAGTGATACTTCTTAATTACAAATGATTTCCGTAAAAAAAATCCGTATCTAATCTAATGATAAAAGTTAAATTTAATTATTTTCCATTACTTTTGCAGGATGATCTCTGGCGATTTCTTCCACTTCTTCATCCTCGGAAGAACTAAGAACGCGTTTATCCGATCGCTTGGGAGATTCATCTTCTTCTTCTTCGTCCGACTTACTGCTCTCACCTTCATCATCGTTATCATTATTAATGCTATTGACATTGTTGTTATTGGCAGACTTGAATTCGAGGGCACCGCTATTGATGTAAAAGCCCCCGTGAGCTGTAGTCACCTCATCGGGTACAATCTCGTCGTACTGCATGTAATTATGAGAAATTATATGATGCTTCTAAAATATCGGAAATTGCTAACAAGAAAATAAATTATTACTTACGGCATCCGTGTTATCGATGAAGGAATCATTTTCATCGTAACCTGCTCCCAAATCCGGATAACCTTGGAATTTATGACTTTTCTTCCCCGAGGTTGCAGTCCCCTATAACAAAATTTTTGAGTAAAAGTTTGAGAAACTTGGTAGATTATAGAGATGATTTTTTAGGAATGAATTCTTACATATTTGCCTTCGAATTTTTTAGCCATTTCTTTGAGTTTGTTCGCATCATCATCGTCATAAGGATCCAGTCCCCCATTTGTCGTGTTTTCATCTTTTCTTTTATGCTCTTTCCCCCTTTTTCTCTGCAAAAGATATTCCCTGTATTTTGGCAATTAAAAATCTAAATAAGAATAATGCACTGTTTTACTCGTACATGTAAGAAATATAAAATACATATGTGATATGAACGTTAAATTTCTTGAAAAATTGTTACACTTTCTTATAATGCAAATTAAATTAAAACTGGAACTGATAAAATAGCATGTGTCGACAAGGAAAACAAAGAAAATACAAATGCGTGGTTGCAACTGAAAACCAGAACCGCTATTCGAAATCTAAAAGGATAATCAAAGCGATATTTTAATATACATGAATACAAATTTTAAAAAAAAATTAAAATTTTATAAAATGAATTTTCTTAAACGAAATTTCATTCTTTTATATTTTTGTATCCTTCAAAAATAGACCTTTTGGCTAGACCAGATTTTAAAAACGAATTGCGAAAAGTTTTCAAACTCGTTGGGTGGAGAAGAAAAAGGGAGGATACAATATTATCATCTGTAATTTTTCTGTTTTATACTTTGCAGTGTATTTCAAACAAAACCTAGATTACATGAGATATCCATTTGGTCTAATAATAATATAAGAAATAAAATTTACCAACACGTAAATATTCTTTGATCGTGGAATAAAAATTCTAAAATAAAACTTATCTTGAAAAACAATAAACTAGACTTTCAACTTGACAATTATTAATTATAGAATTATTAAAGAAAAAGTTTTTTCTCAAAGATTGAGAATATCACTCAAGAAAATCCACCGCCAAAACAGGTTAAAACGAAAAAATATTTATCTTCTTTGCATTCGAAGACACTTATAAAATTAACCTCCCATCAGTCTTCGAACTGCGTTAAAAAAAGTCAAATGCGGAAAACAAATAGCAGCTCTTCTTTATCTAAAGAACATGAAGCTGTTAAAAAATTGAGCATTTTAGTTTAAAATCTTCATAATTGAGCAAATTTTAATTTTAATCGTTTATGAAATATTCCAAATTAGTCACGTTAGAAATTGAATGAGTAAATATTAAAAATTAAATTATATTACATATATTATTGAATTATATAATATAAATATATAATAATAATATAATAATAATATAAATAATAAATTATATATATATATATATATATTATTAAATTATATTAAAAATTATCATTATAAAGATACAAATAAGATAGAATCATTGAAAAATGCAGAATTTCAATTTATAATCATGAGTTATTAAAAAATTTTGAATAAAAAGTGAATAAAAAATTATGTGCTTCTTAAGTCCTCAATTTCAACATTTCTTATTATTGTTGTATTGAAACAAAATTTAACTTCTCTCTTTTAAACAAGAAAAACAAGAATTTCTTTAAAAAGGAAAAAAGGAGAATCGTGCAAAGAATGTAAAACCTGCAAGCTGCAAATTGCGATTCTCGACTTTTCATTTAATGTTAATAAAGAACAAGCAAAAAATTGAAATTTGTTAATATATTCAAAATTACCAAAGAGTACTGCTACAGTAAAAAGCAATTTACATAATCACATAAGTACCAAATGTAAATAATATCATGTTTCTTATGAATGAATAATTTACAATAATTGTTTCAAACTGAAAAATACAGGGCTCGGATCGACGCATGGAATTTCGAAAAAAGTCCCAAAAAAGTGGCATCAAATTTTCCAAGATAAATGCAAAAAAATCGGTATCAGACACTGAACGACTGAAATAATAACTTCATTTGTTTAGGAATACCGAGTACATAATTCTTATTGATTTTCAAATATTATTTGCACAATCGAAATTAACTTTAGTGTTAAAACAATCTTTTAACAATAGTCATTCAGCTTGAAGGATTCCAAATCTGGGTTGAAGGGCATGTACCAATGTGTCACGTGACCAATTAAAAGGTTTCTATTCGGCAGCTTTATAATTTAAAAGTGTAAATATTGCGTTGAAATTTTGGGAAATGGTTCAAAATATAGAAGGGCACGTCTCTCTGGCCCATTTGAGATTTTATTTTGTTTATATAGCGCAATTTTATTAATTTTTAATTTGGAATGTAACTGAGAACAGGGCTTTAGAGTCCCAGCTGAAATATAATTAATAGAACTGGATTCTTTAAACAAAATAAAAACTCAAATAAGCCAGACAGACGTGCCCTTATATATTCTGAACCATTTCTCAAAATTTCAGCCCAAAATATTCATTTTTCTAATCATAAAGCCACCAAATACAATATTTAATAATTGGTCACGTGACAGACTGCCACATGCCCTTAAAATATTTCTTTCTGTTCTGTTAAACTTGTCAACTTAGATTACTTCGATTATTTTCAAATGAGAGAAATTTATAATTTACATTAATTTTTGACTCGTGGTGCCTTAATTTTTCAATTTTGGATACTTTTTGGCTTTAAATTAAAAATGATTAAAATTTAAATTATTCAATTCTAATTGCTTTCAATTTCATATTATTAAATATTGAACG
>JAUMHM010000083.1:25722234-25732892 GCA_032362435.1 Melikaiella ostensackeni
TTCCTTTCTCATTTGAAATCAAAAACAAATTTATAAATTTGTACATGAAGAACATATAACACCGAGCGCGAAGCGCGACGACCGAATCGCGTACCCTAGGTGCGCTCAACCTTGCGAGTGAAGCGCGCGGCGAGAATGTGCCCGCGAAGCGGGCAGTTTTTTTCTATTAAAGGTAAGTCAATAATGATTTAATCGCTAAAATAATATCAAATACGGTTTTCTCGTCCCCAGAAACTCCTGTATACCAAATTTAAGCAAAGAAAAACGATGAAATTGAAATATCAATGTAACTTACAATATTCAACTTTCAAAGCGATTCTACAAAAAATTTTTGTTATGACTCCAGGATATTGAATGGTACAGTGGAGTTGGTTGTTGATAGGGCTACAATATGGCATAGACCGATTGGCCCGATCTGTGTGACCTATAGTGATGTATCTTTGTCAGCCCATAGGAACATTAGGTCCACTTCTTCACATTTCACTACCTCGCGCGCTGACATTCATTTCTGATTTCCATCAAGGACGTGCACATAGCCCTTAGTTCATGAAATTTCTGTATAGTCTTATTCATTTTATTTTTGATATCGTTTTCAGACTGATTGTCTCTTCTTCATTCTAACCTGCGTGGGAAAAGATTTAGACACTGAATTACCTGCCCAGCTTCAACAATTACTTGGAAGTGTGCGCGATGCTTTTTTGGCCGATCAGATGACACTTCCTGCCGTAAGAAAGACACTCCTGCAACTTATTGAACTTCACGCGGCCCATTGGCAACTTCCAGCACCAGCTGTTGTATACTATTATCCTGGTTCATTGAAATGACGTTTTACACTTCCGTTAACTCTTATTCTTATCATTTGTACAAGAAATACACATTTTGCAGTCTATACAACTTTTCACATTGTCAGTGTCGCAAAACTCCTGCATTCAGAGTGGCCACTGAAATGCAAGAAAAAAATTCTCGGTCATTTCCCGGTTGTTTCCCTGTTTAAAAAAGTTTTAGATTTTAAAGTTGAAAATTTTTTAATTTGAAGTAAACAAAAATAAACTGCAAACAAATTGGTGAAAGTGGAAGTCTTCTGAATTCGAAATATCAAAGAAAAATTGAAACAATTAAAACTCATCAATTTTAAGTTTAAACCTTCAATAATGTATAAATTTAAAGTGGAATTCTTCAGATTTGCATAGGTTTAATTCTAAATTCTAAGGGCTTCAAAATAAGGCATTATCTCAAAATGAAACATTCAAAGGTAGATCTTGTCGGAGTCGCGTACTATTGGTGGGATTGGAAAGGGGGATTTCCGGCAAAACTGTACCCATACAATTTTTGCCGGATTTGTATTCCATATACACTACGTTATTTTTTCTTTGACTGCAAAATGTTAAGATTAGTGAATGTTTTCTTTTTCACAAATGTCGAGCTTTTATTTTAAAGCTTCTTTGATTCATTTTCGTTAGTTATATTGAATAAAAAGTGCATTCTTATAAGACTCATTTTTGAAAACTGTAATGTGTAATTTTTAATTTAAGGAATTGGGAATTAACCCGTTTGAAAATTAGCATTAGGTATTCAAAATTTCGCAATTTTTTTAAACTTGTGAATTTTATGAACTGAACATTCCAAACTCTAAACTTCGTAAAAATTTTAAAGATAATATAAATGATGATTTCATGTAGGCACCTAATATTTAGTGACATTTAAAATAATTGTACATTATAAGATAGAAGTTTATCAGACTTCCGGTGAAAAAATAATAATCCACGCTGTCATTTCTACTGTTCAAAATTGAAAAAATTCATTCAAAATTTAAGGTAGCGTTCGCATATGACGTCACGCTGTATTTCAAGATTTACCTCCCCCCCCGTATCTTTAGTCACGCTCTCTCAAGGATTTGCGAAACCTCCACCTGCAACATTACGTCACGTTCTTTCGATCCCCGCCCCCTGTTACCCACTTTGCCGGTATGGAGTTACGTATAGGGATAAGGGCATACGGGCATTTCCACAGAAGTGTCATTTTTCTTTTGAAAAAAGTTGAAAAATAATGTTTAAGCATATGCGTCAAACTTT
This sequence comes from Melikaiella ostensackeni, assembly GCA_032362435.1. Lineage (NCBI taxonomy): Eukaryota > Metazoa > Arthropoda > Insecta > Hymenoptera > Cynipidae > Melikaiella > Melikaiella ostensackeni. The sequence continues at coordinate 25,724,307 of JAUMHM010000083.1, forward strand.
TTTTGCGTATTCTACATGCGAATTGAAACATTTTTTTTGAAGTAGACCATTTGCTTTGGACTTGCGGGCAATGTATATGTTACACTCCATAAGCGAATTCCATAAGCACATTTCGGGTTTGGACATTTTCTGGTGTGTAAAACTAATTCTGAGCAAAGTTTTCGGACAATGCCTGAATTCGCTTATGGAGTGTAACACACACACACACACACACACACACACAATTTAAATAGTTCATTCTAGAAATTTGAATTTAATGCATGATAAGTATGGAATGGAAGTAGATACATGGTTGCTTCTTTTTTATAATTATTCAAGATACTTTTTAGTATCCTGTGAATCACTATTATGAAAAAAAATATATATTTATTAATTTTTGTTTAACTTGAAAAAATTATATTTATTAAATAAATATATTTTTAAAATTGTCACAATTCGTTAGTAAGCGAGAAAGAATATCAAATTTTGGCTATTATGACCATTTTTTAAATTTATTTCAACTTCAATTTCAACTTGATTTTATTTATTTTAGAAAACTTATCATTTTTTCTAAAAATAGTTGAAACGAAAAATGTTTCTTGCATTGAAATAAAACTTTTTTATTTTACACATTGTTTGCTAGATCCTACAGGTGACGAAAGAAAGTCATTTATATGATATATCGTTGATTCTTTTGCTGTAACTCTCACAATTTTGAGAGCTTACGAATGGCGTTGCAAATATGTTTTTTTTTGTACGTTAAAATATAGTAGTAAAAAATAAAAACTTGGTCCCACCTTAATGCGGGCAGTTATTATAAGTGTGTGTTACGGTTAGGACATTTTTTCCACAGTTATGGTTAGGGCATTCAGGTTCTAAATGTGTGATAACTTTTGCCCGCAACGCAATATGAAGTTGTTCTTAGTGTAGAATTCATCAGCCCAATAGTGACAGGAAAATTACACTTTCTGTGTGACTACATGTGTACTTCGAAGGTACACATGGTCTCAATTTCACTGCTCATAAGTGCTTGATCAAAAATATTTCTTCTTTCCAGTTTCAACATATAGCCTGAAAAAGTTCAACCCTGTAAAATAAAAATTCGTAAATTTACACAAGCTTTCGTGCAAGTTCACTCACAATTTTTAAGCGGGCCCAAAGTACGAATTTTCATTTGAAACATAACTCGGCCAATTCTATCCTACATGCATAAACATGATGCTGAAAGCATGGCTAGGTTCACAGAAATTTGTTGAGCAAATATTTTCGGTGTGCCTAGGCACTTCGTTTCATAAAATGTAAGTTTCAAACAACTATAGTATGTATAACATCATAACCCCTTTATTTATCGCCAGTTTTTCTATTCGACTTATAATAAGTTTCCTTCAAATCATTACAATTTATGGGAATAGTAACGCTATCAAAAATGTTCCTGAATTCATAAGAAGTCTCTACAGTTTTCGTAAATCTTCAAAAAATTCTTCATCGGAACTACAATCTTATTCCGTAAACATAGTGCACCCACACTTTTCAACTATCTCAAAATATTGATAAGTCGCTAAATTTTGCTTCTGATACTAAATTTAAAGCAGATTAAAACAAATTGGAATAACGTAAAATTCATACGAGATATTGTTTGAAATCTTGCAAAAAGGCTACAAAAGAAATTGCCGAATTTAAATAATGAAAATTGTAAGAGGAGAATTATTTTTTCATTATCCTTTAATCTTGCTTCATCACCAAATCGGACAATCAGAAAATCCATTCATTTTGTATATGCTTTTGCAAAATTTTAAACCATGGTCGGCGATGCCATACAATGTAACGGGCAAACTCCACAGTTCAGAATTAGACACGATTTTGAAAAAAAATGCAAGACCTTTTTCATTTCGTGAGATTTCAATGCACTTTTCGTCTAACCTCACTGACGTTATCAGTTTATATAAATATTCTTAATATTATAAGTAAACAAATTTTAAAACTGCATAACACTGTTTATTTGGTAACGAAAGGAGAAGGAGGGGTGAGGGGGGAGAAAGTTTTTCAAAACTCCATGATCCACCAAATCGCGTATCGCCGTCCATGTTTTGATCAATCTCTCGTATGGATTCTACGATATTCCTATTTGGTTAAATAATAAAAATAAAAAATAGTATAAAAGTGTGTAATTTTTTCTTGGCACACGATATTATTTTGACTGAAAATTATACTAGAAAAATAATTGGCAGCCATCTGGTATTCATATTTTGGCCTTTTTTGATGAAAAATGTTTGTGATACAGAACTAAAATTTTTTTATTGTAAAAAGATACAGATAATGAAATGTTTTTCAAGTTTCATAATAAGATATTTTTTGTGGACGATACATAAGGGCAATTACAAGTCAGGAATATCAGAATTTGCAAGTAGTCGTTCGATTTTAATGGAACTTGGTGAAATTATAGTGCTATGTAAAAGAACTTTTGGAAAATCGTCAAAATTATGGGAGTTACGCTATATTGAACTTTTGAGTTGGGTTTTAATTTTGAATTACCGAAATTTCTGGAACCGATAATAGGATTTTGATGAAACTCGGAGGTATTGGAGTTGAAATTGTACGTTTAATAAATATAAAACTTTTCAAAAAATGTCGAAATTTTGCCCGATAAAAAGTCAAAAAATATTTTTGGTTTATTTGTTTTATCTTCTTGGAAATTTTTTTTCTCAGGCTTAGTGTGGCTTGGATGTGATACTTATGGGTGCGTGAAATAAAGAAATTATTGACTTATAATGACAATTGTTATAAGCAAATTCTATTAAGAAACAATTAACATTATGGATTGTTCATTTGTAAAGGATATTTCGGCATTAAAATTATTTACTTTTATCGACAAACTGATACTTGATCAGTGTGGATATTTAAAGTCAACAAAAAATAATTTATAATTTTATCTCTAAATTGTCCTTCAATTATATTGTCAGTGAAATTTAGTGTTGAAACTGTATAATTTGATATTATTTATTAAATACATGAACAAATTTTATAAACAAATGGTCACTGTAAACATTTATAGGCAATTGCTTATACAAATTGTTTATAAAATTAACAAATAATATCGAAGGACAAATTTTCATTATAAAGTTCTAAATCTCACTGTCAACATAATTTAAAGACAATTAAGAGATACAATTATTTTTTGTTGACTTTAAATGTCGACATTGATAATTGGTTTACATAATTCGCTCACAAAATTAACAAATAATATCGGGAGACATGTTTTTATGATCAAGTATCACTTTGTAGGTAAACGTAACTAATTTTAATGCCGAGATATCCTTTACGAATGAACATAAAATGACGATATCTCGGGAACCAGAAGAGTCACCATGATTTTTTTAAAATGAAAGGTGATTTCGTATGGAATTTTTTGTACCCATATTCAAAAAAATCAAAAGATGAGTATTTCAGGGAAAATTAAATCAATAAGTTTTTTTTTGCTTTTTTCAGACGAAATTTCGAATACTTTTTATTAAGATTTATATTTTCAAAATGTATAATTTTATCACTAATAAATCCAAATTTCATCAAAATCCAATTATCGGTTCTAGAAATATCGAAAATTCAAAAAAATCCAACTCAAAAATTCAATACAGCGTAACTCCCATAATTTTAGAAATTTTCAAAAATTCTTTGGACCCAAAATGTTTCATATATAGCACTATGATTTCACCAGGTTTCATCAAGATTGAAGGAACACTTGCAGATGCTGGCAATCCTAACGTGTACTTGCCCATAAATTCAAAAACTAAATATCTGAAAAAATGTATTTTTTAAATATTTTTGGAGATATTCTAATAAAATTATTAATTGGCTACTTTCTGAGGTAAATATTTTAAGTAGTTAAAAATTTGGGTCTATCTCCTAATTAAGAGGGAAGATGGAAAAATCGAATGATGGAAGAATCTAGGAATAAACCGGATTTTAAAACTATACGGATAGTTTCTTTTATATTCATATTAAAACGACGATTCGCAATTATAGTAGGTAGAGAGATTTTATTTTTGAAGTTGGAAGTGTTATTTTCTTTCAATTCAAGATTATTTATACATAATTGATTATATACTTCGACTATATTGTATATACATTTTGCGTACATACTATAATATTCAGCTTCCTCACGAAATTCCGAAAACGAGGTGCAAGCAGCATCCGTTTCTGTAATTCTGTTCGAATAATTAATAGATTTTATAAATAAAATGTTTAATGATTTTAAAACATACATATTTTTCTATTCGTTACTTATACATTCAACCTTATGAGGTTCAACTAAATTGTAGTTGAAACTAGGCGCTTTTTTCAACGATGACGCAAAATTCGACAGATTGTGACGTATATCAAACTTTTACGCGGGAATTTCGTTTGAATTTGAAATCTTAATGTAGAAATAGTTTGTGGGTTCCTTTCCACTATAGGAGTAAGAAACTCCTCGTCCGGGACTCCGACTTGGTGAAACCAACGATGAACTATGTCGTCCAGTCCCAATGATGGAATTTTAGTTCTTCGGAATAGAATAAGTAAATTTATCTGAATCAACGGCTGAATTTTTGTAGAGCTTATATGAATTTAAATATTACTCTGAGGGTAAATTCAATGAAACACAGGAAATCTGGATAAAATATGATATACTTTATATACTTGATTGCAAGAAAAGATTCTAAATCCAACTTGACTGTTAATTCAAGAAACATAGAGACATAGATTCCGCGTCGCGAATTAGTCAAAATCTGATCTCAAAAATTGATGCTGCTCGCGGGCTTCCGGACCGCACAGCGGTTAGCGGATCGCCCGCGCAATCTACTCCCAGTCTTACTCAGGCCCTCCAAGCCTCAATGCATTTGCCTGTTACAAAGTTTTGGCTACGAAGTACCGGTACACGACCGCCGGTGGTACCACATTCACCACACTAATAAAAACATCTTGTCAGTGATAAGCACGGTATGTTTGTGTGTCATTGTAATTTGCCGGCAAGCGTGATAGTCTCTTCCGAATAAAACATTTTATTTCAAAATGATTTTTGCATATAGTCTCAATTTTTGATTTTTAAAGGTATTTTAAGAATAAAAGGATTCCCGCACGCCGAAAGCCACAGTATAAATTGATCCTTGTACATATCGGGATTCGGAAAGTGAAAAAAGGACCTTCCCCGTGGATCGGCAAGAAAGAACTACGCACGTTCTACCCACATATATCTGTGAACAAGATTTTTTCCGTTCATAAAATATTTACCCACACAATTACAGTTTTCATTATTGAAATTTGAGGTTAAGAACACAAAAAATCGGGACTATTCAGTTCTAAAAATGAAAATTAACTTCTATTTACAATAATATTGATACTTATTTCACATGAATCTTCTGACCATCAATTTTAACTAATTTTATATTATTTTTTTTTTGCGTTTTTCCCCAGTTCTCACTTCCGTCAAGCACGCGTCGGCGGTTGTGTATTGGTACTTCCTATCCAAGTCGCCCAAAAACTTTGTCACGAAAAATGCATTTAGGCTTGGAGGGCCTGCTCCGAATTCAGTGGTCAGGGGGTCCATTTTCACAAAGGAGTGAAGACTCCTTCGCTTGCGAGGTCTCGGATCGCGCAACGATCCATAGATCTCCCGCGCAATCCTATGCTCAATCACACTCATACGCTCAACCAATCATAGTTCTACTTTTCTCTCCATCCTAGCTAGGCTATGATCTAAACCTTACGTCAACCCGTGATGCAAACTCGATCTAGTTTGTTTCCCGAAAGAACACCATTAAACACGTTTCCCCGATTTAGGCTCAAAATCCTATTCCACGCTTCACTATCAACAACGTCAAATAAATAATAGCAATAAAATGAAAATTTGATTTGAGAACTTTCCTCTGCATAAAAATCCACTGAAAATTCAAAAGCAGATTCAAGTTGAACAGTGCATTCTTTATTTAGTTAACCACCAAACCAAGGATCTAATAATCATATTTTGAAATTCTAACTAACCCTCTTTCAAACCCTAATTGCGTACATTCTGATGTAAACTTCCTTTCAGACAATTCAACATTCCATTCCATTACTGAAAACAGAGAACATATTATATTAAAGTTACGGCAATAAAACATAATGGAGCTCAATGTTCCCACTTATGCGACGTAAAAGTCGATTCACCTTTTTGATTAACCAATCCGTCTTAAAATTTACATATTCTATTGTTCTATGAGACAATCACCCGGTCTCGTTAACAAACCTATGGATTTGCCAATTCAAATTATCTCTGAATTCCTCAACTTCATGTCCAGGAGGTGCTGCCTCTAGCGGAGATTCAGAAAATCAACAATCATTTGTGGAATGTAACAATCCACGAAGTGGAATATTGAGTTCCATTGTGTTTTATTGGCGTAACTTTAATATAATATGTTCTTTGTTTTCATTAATGGAATGGAATGTTGAATGGTCTGAGAGGAAGTGTAAATGAGAATGTACGCAATAAGGGTTTGAAAGAGGGTGAGTTGGAATTTCAAAATATGATTATTAGATCCTTATTGGTTTGGTTGTTAACTCAACAAACAATGCACTGTTTAGCTTGAATCTGCTTTTCAATTTTCAGTGGGTTTTAATGCAGAGGAAAGTTCTAAAATTTAATTTTCATTTTATTACTATTATTTATTTGACGATTTTGATAGTGAAGCGTGAAATGGGATTTTGGGTCTAAATCGGTGTTTTTTCGAGAAACAAACTAGGTCGAGTTTGCATCATGGGTTGACTTGGTGTTTAGATCATAATCTAGCTAGGATGAGGTGAGAAGTAGAGCTATGAGTGGTTGAGCATATGAGTATGACTGAGAGTAAGATTGTGCGGGAAATCGGTAGATCGTTGCGCGATCCAGAACCCCACGAGCGACGTCAGATTTTGAGAGCAGATTATTATCGACTAGCGACGCGGAATCTTTGTCCCTCCGTTACTTGATTTTTCTGGCAAGTTGGATTTAGAATATTTTCCATGTAGTCCAGTACGAGTGAATTCATCAGTGCTTGAATAGATTTCTTCGTGTTTCTTTCGTGTTTACCCTTTTTTCTAAAGTCATTAAAACTTAAAGTGAATCTACATAAATTTTATTTTCCTTTTTAAAATTTTACTCAGTTTACTACTCCAGTTAAGAGGAGTGTGGATGCCGTCGTCGGGATTGGACAGCAACATTCAGCGTTGATTTCGTCGACGTCGGAGAGGGCGGCGAAAGGAGTCTTCACTCCTTTGTGGAAACCCACCCACTGAACATTGGCGCATTAAGTTTGAAAATTTAAATTCAAGTCAATTTTCCCGCGTAAGACAGTAGCACACGTCGCAGACTTCCTCCAGTGGTACTATCTAGCGGACACTTTTGGTACTAAACCTTCTAAATTTATCGACCTGATATTACAGAAAGCGGACATAGAGATACTGCATCAATATTTATACCATATTTTCTGCAATATTGCGGACATTGCAGGAAATATGAATGCAATATTGAAAAAATATTCGGTGTTAGTAGGGTGGATTTAAATCGAATTATTTTTGTTCAATAATACCAATTGCAGGTAAAACGCACCTTGTTCAAACTACAATGATTTTTGTTTTGAAATACCAATTTTTAGTGTGAAACGCTGAAGCAACCTAAAGCTGATCGATAATTATAAACCTTTCCTTAAATCTAATGATTTTTGAATAAAAATTTCAATTTTTGAGTGAAAAACACTAAGCCAACCTTAATTTATTCCAGAATGTTTAAATCTTATTTGAAATCTATATCGATATCTCCGGTAAAAACTGCTAGCTTTATACGTACTATTTATACTACAATTTTTTAACTTATGTTCAAGCCTCATTCTCGTGACTGAAAAAGAGAAATTTCCAAACGATAATCATGTTTCCTTATAGTTTTGGGTATGCTCTTCAAGAATCCGTGGTCAGAATTGAGTTTGGCTCAGTAGGAAATCCAATATGGCGCCAAATTTGGAGAAAAGTACCAAAAAATCGGAAATTTTCTTTTTCATAATTTTTTTTTCGACCCAACAGGGTATTAGGACTCGACCCTAACTATGATCAACGGTTGACTTGCAAGAAGAAACTTGTCTCACCGATCTCAACTAGCCATACCCTTCGGCGGATCCAATATGGCGGACATGAAATTTTGGAAACTCTACGATCTTTGCACAACTCTGTACTCGGGAATTTTCGGGATCGCTGATTACGAATTTCAAATTGGATTTTCAAAATCCCATATAGCGGATCCAATATGGCAGACACAAGATTTTGAAATCTGTTGAGTTTCATCAAAATTCTGTGCTTGGATGAGGTCGCTGTTCACGATTCAGACATTCTTCGCTCAGCATAACCCAGAGACGACGACGTGGACGTAGTAGAATTCTGTCTTCTTTGGGGTTTTTGATTAGAGTGAGTTCCCTTACCTTTTGATGGAATATGAATCCTCTCAATGATTCTTCTTGGAACACTGATTACAGAATGGTGATTCACACTTTTGACAGAAAATTCTGGTCCTTATGGGACAATATGAACAGACTTTGAGTTGATTCTGATGAGACATTCTGTGTATTTCCC
>JAUMHM010000083.1:25732992-25747433 GCA_032362435.1 Melikaiella ostensackeni
CTATTCATACCGAAATTTCCGTACATGTAGCTACGGCCTAATTAAAAAGCGATGTTTATTCAATAAATTTTATTCATAGTCTAACGTTTGCAAATTGCTTCGTAACAACTCTTTTAAATTTTACTGGTTTAATGTATTCTAATTTTAAACTCAAAAGGAATTATAAAAAAATATAAACTAATTCTATACTTGAATTTCAGTTTTTTTTTAATACCTAAAACGCTCTAGGAATTTAGAGAAATGACCTGAAAATGTTCTGAATTATTGAACAAACCAGGAATTTAGAGAAAAGGGTTAACACCTGAATGGAAGACTTTCCAAAACTCAGGTATTTAGCTAATTTCCTAGGGTTTTAGCTCAATCCCTAATTTTTCTTATTACCTATGACATACTAATTGCTGAAATGAAAGAATGAGGGTTTGAATTTTTGTTTAACTGATGATATGGACAATAAACATTCCGGGAATCACGGAAGAATTAACTAATTTATTATTCGTACAAATGTTTTACAAATTTCTTCCAGAAAATATTTAGCATTATATTCTGCGTATGTATTGACTTTTCATTAATACCACAAAGGTTTGCTCTTCAAGTCTTATGTTCTGCCATGCTTTTAAATTAATTTAACTCCGGTTTCATTCAAGTAATGATAACTATTTATACGTATCTTTAAGAAATAAAAGTTTTCAATATTTAAAGTAAAATATTTGAATAATTCAATTTTTCACACAACATGATTTATTTATTTAAAAAATGACAAATTATAAAATTAATAGGTTTCACATTTAAAAAATGATGTGAAACTTTATTTTTGATTTAGAAACTGGAACACAAATTCGTTTCTGAAAATTCAAGAAATCAAATTCAGAATAAATAAAAATTTAAATTCCTCTCTAACGTTCAACATTCAAATCTAACTACGAAATTCTTATAAATTAAAAAAAAAACAAGAACCTTACGATCAAATTTGAACAACACACTCTTGAATGTCTCCATTCAAATTTTTTTAAAAAAAAAAAGGAAAGAAAAATAAGGCAACCTCCAAATCCCCTTCCTTCTTTTCTTCTCGTCTCTTTTTATATATTTTTTTTAAAAATAACAATCAAAAAATCTTTACAAAAGGTGTACCAAAGTTTTGGTGTTTAATTCTTCATTCAACACCCTTTTTAAGGCAATAAAAATAAATTTTGCAACAATCATGTCAAAACCCATGAGGAAACCAGGATGTTCTCCTCATGAGAACTGACTAGGGACTTCTTTTTCTTTACTTTTTTATTTTTTCTTTTTAATTTCAGTGGAGACATTTAAGAGTGTTTCGTCCAAATTTGATCGTTAGATTCTGGTTTTTTTTATTTTTTTTTTTAATTTCCAAGAATTCAGTAGTGAAATTTGTTTCTGTTTTGCTTTCTAAAGTCTCTAACAAATTTCAGTCACCACCATGGAAGACTACACTCCAGTCGACGAAGATTTCCCTGGACGTCTACTCCATCAAGCTACTCTCTGGGACAACGTCGAGCTTCTAGAGGATCTTCTCGGAGGCGAACATGCTCAGTACATAAACAGTCAAGATTCCTGGGGTCGAACAGCATTGCATGCCGCAGCTATAACCGAAAATTCACGATGTCTAGGAGTCCTCTTGTCTGCAGGTGCCAATCCAAACATAGCCTGCGGTCCTCGGGGTCAGTATAGAACTCCTCTGCATATTAGCGCGGAACACGGACACAGTTCCAATATCGAGAAGTTTCTCGAGTTTAAAGTAGACTTGGGTGTATGCGACAAGAACGGCTTCACTCCTTTGGATATATCCGAGAAGAGTGAACATCTCAAGTGTTCCGCTTTGTTGAAAGAAGCCGAGGAGAAATACGAGCTCGAAAGAGTGGCGACTCACGCCTCCTTAAGAGCAGCGTGTTTGCAAGGAGATGCGTCAGCAACTAAAAACATAATCCAGGGTCTGTCCAGCGATTTAGAAAGCATCGTCAACTTAGCCCCGAATGGTGCAAATACTTTGCTTTTTATAGCGTGCGAAATGGGCCACAAGGAGATTGTTCGGGTACTTTTGGACCACGGTGCGGACTGCAGGATACATCCCGCCACAAAATACTGTCCTTTGTATATAGCTTGTTATAGCGGTAAAATAGAAATAGTCGAACTTCTTCTCCGTCAATTTCCAAAACAAATTCAATCGTTAACCGTCGAAAAGCGGCTGCCAATTCACGCAGCTGTGATCAATGGTCACCGCTCTGTCGTTGATCTTCTGCTCAAGTTCGAATATCCCCAGAATTTATATCAAAGGTATAAAGATCCCTCTGGGGAATTCGAATATGAAATTCCGTTTGATATCAATACGCAAGACGTCAGTGGCCAGAATATTCTTTATATCTCGAGTATGTTAGGGAACTTCAATGTCATTGAAACTCTTTTAAATTACAAAGTGAAAGCGCGAAAGGTCAAAGAAGAGGAAGCGGGAAGTACGACTCCGGTACCGATGTCGAAGCGTCGAATATCGAGTGGCATTCAGAGACTGATGTAGAGCTTAAACTTTAGGAATAAGTCCTCCGAGAAGAAGGATGATAATATGATTTGTCCTTTGAATTTAGATTTGTATTGTAATAATAATACAGAAACGGCCCTACATGTGTCAGTAAAGGGAAGACACATGGACGTCGTGGCAGCTTTTCTCTTAGCTGGTGCGAATCCTAATTTACCAGTAAAAGTTCTCTTTGATCAGTCAGGTCCTGAATCTAGTTATTCTACCGTTTTAGCAATTGCTTGTCAAAATCGCGACGTCAAGATTGCAGATCTTTTACTGAAACATGGTGCAGTAGATAATGACTGCAAGGCTCTGAAAATCGCAGCACAAAATCGCGACGAAACTTTGACCGCAAAGCGGCTTTCGATAAAAGCGCACGCTGACTCTGAGTACAAAATCAATAAAAAAGCGATGACTGATAGCACTCAGTCGTCTCACTTTTCCGCTCTCTCCACTTTCGGTAATGTCACCTACTCTACGCTATCCCCTAATGTTCCCACGATGATTAATTGGCACAATCAACAGTGTCGACTATCTCAAATCAGGTCTCAGTGGTTTGTAGACGCAGTTTTGCACGTCAATAAAAAGCTTAGCGCAAAAAATAATGACCTGGTGCTCTACGCAATTACAAGGATAGATATCTCACACAATTCTATAACATCGGTACCATCAATGGTCTTCTACCTCCAAAGTTTGAAGTACCTGAACACGGCTCGGAATAAAATAGACACACTAACAGCAGGTTCAAAAAATCCTAAAGATAAACTCTGTCCAGTTTTGGAAGAGATATTCCTGCAGGATAATCGTTTAGAGTAACTGCCAGAGTTTCTAATGAACTTTCCTGCTCTAGAAATATTGGACATTTCTAACAACAAACTCCAGTGCCTTCCAAAAAATTTATGGAGAGCACCAAAGTTAAAGGAATTGAACGCTTCCTTTAACCTTTTACGCGACCTGCCCAGCGAAGTGTTTCAAAATATCGAGAAGAAGTTGGAACGAGAAGGTGCACTAGGTAACAATCCCAGCTTCCGTAACTTAGCTGCACAAATTGATTTTTCTCGAAAAGATTCTTCCGACTCGATGGATTCCTTTAAAAAAATCGCCAACGCCCGGGTCATAGAAATGGAACGTCCCCACGTTTGGTCCAAGTCTGTACAAATTTCAGAAAAGATCTCTGAAGATACAGAGCCTGGAGTACGATCCGTTCTTTCTTCACTAAATTTAGCACACAACTTGTTCAACAATATTCCTATAGCTCTGCCATGTTTGGCAGTGAGTTTAGTGAGACTGAACATGGCTTATAATTCATTGAGATCAATGAGTCACATTACATCGTATCCAGCGAGTTTGAAGCAACTGGATCTATCCAACAATCAGATTTCGTGCTGGCCAAGTTTGCCCCAAGTTGATTCAGATGCAGATTCAATGCAGCAAGCAACCACTGCTTGTTACTGCCCCACCTCTAACATTCAATCCCCGATTGTTCCCACCAATAGGCATACCGTAACTTCTTTGCGTGATGTTGTCCTCATGTCCGTTTGCACTCACAGACGTCACTTAAGGTTAGAAAACCTAAGGACTCTCGTTTTAGCGAACAATTTGCTAACCAGGATTCAACTAACTTCTGTTGACAATGGGGAAGTTCCTAACGTCGAGAAAGAGAACGGCGAGAAACATGCGAGAGCGGCACATTCCAGCTCAAAGTTGTACCTTTTGTTTCCAAACGTTAGCATGCTGGATGTCAGCAGTAATCATCTCAAAGATATTCCACACAATATTTACGAGCTCAGCAACCTTTCCGTCTTGAATGTAAGCGGCAATACCGAGATTGTGGAACTCCCGCCTCAGATGGGTCTCCTTTCGAGATTGTGGAACCTGAACACTCAAGGGTGCAAACTTCAAGAACCTCTGAAGACGATGATAGAGTCAAAGAAATACAAAACCATGGACGTCATTGGTTATCTAAAGTCGGTTCTAGAAGATGCTAAACCCTATGCAAGAATGAAGCTCATGATTGTTGGTATTCAAGGCATCGGAAAAACCAGTTTGCTGGAACAACTAAGACAAGAGGGAGAAGTGCCCAACAAGAAGAAAGCAGCTGATCACTGGGCGAAACGAATGGGGAACAAGAATATAAACGCAAAAACCACTCGAGGCACGACCATATCAACCGTTGGTGTTGATATTGGTGATTGGATGTACGAAAAGAAAGTGCGAGGTCAGTCCTCTCATGGTGCTGTTTATTTCCGAACTTGGGATTTCGGCGGGCAGAAAGAATACTACGCTACTCATCAGTATTTCCTTTCAAAACGTAGCCTTTATCTAGTTGTTTGGAAGATCACAGACGGCTTTAAGGGCGTCGCCGAGATTTTTCAGTGGCTTGTGAACATACAGAGCAGAGCACCAAATTCTCCGGTGATTATCGTAGGAACTCATTACGATATTTCCAATGAGCAGAGCGAAGTTTTACAGCAGCACATTCGAGACAAGTTCATCAACGTCGTTGATGCTGAGAAATGTGGACTTCCTAGGGTCATGGAGACGATAGAAGTTAGCTGCAAAACAAGACACAACATAAAAATGCTCTGCAACTTGATTTACGACGTGGTTTTTAGTCTCAGATCACCAGGAAGCAAAGAACTACTCCTAGAGCAACGAGTTCCTGCGAGTTATCTTGCTCTCGAAGATGTTGTGGTGCAGCTTGCTCTTGATAGAAGACTTTCTGGTGCAGATCCAGTTCTCAGGGCAGATCAGTATTACGCTGGGGTTCAAAATGAGCTTACAAAACTACGTCGATTGTTTAGAGATTCTGCGGAACTTCATCAGGCTACATTGTTCTTACACGAGAATGGTATTATTCTCCATTATGATGATGCTACTCTCAAGGATCTGTACTTTCTGGATCCCCAGTGGCTCTGCGACATGCTTGTTCATGTTGTAACCATTAGAGATATTAACCCTTTCGCTCGGTCCGGCGTCATGAAGTTGGACGATATTCAACATGTATTTAAATCCTCAACAATTTCGACTGTTGACACTCAAGGATACATCGTTAGTCTTCTAAAGAAATTCGAAGTCGCATTAACTTGGGAATATCGAACCTTACTGATACCATCGCTCTTGCCCACTGAGGAGGATATTTTAAGGAATAATCAAATCATTAAAATTCCCGTAAAAACTCGAGGCTGGCATACTAAATCGAAGAAGATTATCACATCCCCCATGTTTCCCTTTCCAAATTCTGGAAGTACAGAAAAAGCAAACCTTGAATGCTCTTACTTGACGTCCAGTCCTCAGTCGGATTGTTCTATCACGAGATTGCTTTTGATGTCTTATTTTCCAAGTGGATTCTGGTCCAGACTCATCACCAGGATCTTGGCTGATGAAGCCATCGTAGATGTCGTGATGTCTCTCCTAACACCTTTCAAAGATGCAGTCGACGAAAACATCTTTGCATTAATGCTGGGCACACATGCCGAGTGGATATTGTGGCAGACTGGGATAGAACTTCGCTATGCAGGTATATCACTTCTGCGTTTAAAAGAAGTTAACTACAATTTAAAGAACTCTCCCTACGATTATAGGCAGTACAAATTTAAACTCAAACAGGATGGAATTTGGTGCACGGTTGATTTGAAGAACAGTGCAATTCTCGAGATCTGGTTTCCAGTCGATACTCTCGTCGTGAAGCAGCCAATTGCTTCCGATTCGGCAGATGAAGAGCCGATAGGATACCAAGCAATCGTGGTAGATCCTCAGCCAGAGAGCATGCCACAGCTTTTAGCTCTGATTGTTGATCACATCGACATTCTTCTCGAAGATTGGTATCCCACTTTAGGAACTCGGTTTGTTCACACTTCGGAGGGAAAATTGCTAGTCACTAGATTGATTCCTTGTCCACGGTGTTTGCTAAACAATGGGGAGAGTGACAATGAGGGTGCTGATCAGGAAAATGAAGAAATTCAAAGGTACTATCTAAACAGGGAAAGGCAGAGTCAGGATAGCTACAAGTCTGATGGTGATAGTGGTGTGGGACATGATGATAGTTCAACATCGAGTAGAATGCCATCACTGGAGGGACATCCAGATGTCTCCAAGCATTTTCTTCAGTCAGAAGGAACACTTGTCTACTCTTGGATGGTTGAGGAATGCATCTTATCTGCATATAGCAACAAAACCATTAGCTGTCCGAAGCATTCAGATATACCCTTATCGCACATAGCTCCGGACATAATTTTCATGGATCTTGGTTTAAAACATTTGATAAAATCTGACGAAATTAAAAGGGGAAGAATGCTGGGACGAGGCGCTTTCGGTTTCGTTTTTAAAGGCACTTGCCGTCTACCTGGCACACACATCAGGGTGGATGTGGCTATGAAGATGATGCAACCAGTTCCCCCAGGTCCAAACTCCAAGCAATCAGCAGTTCTAGCTTACAAAGCTGCCCAAAGTAAATGGGATAGAGATCCTCTCCAATACGCTTGCAAAGCTTACTGTACGGCCAGACAGGAATTAAATATACTTTTGACTTTAAGACATGCTAATATCGTACCTCTCGTAGGTATTGTCATTAGTCCGTTAGATCTTGTTCTCGATTTGGCACCTGAAGGGGCACTTGATAACGTTCTGAAAAATTACATACGATCTGGTGCAAAACTAGATGCCTACACATTGCAAGCTATCATTCTACAAGTAGCAAAAGCAGTGGAGTATCTTCACCAGCAGCATGTAATTTACAGGGATTTGAAGTCGGAAAACGTTCTAGTCTGGCAAATGCTTCTACCATTTCAAGACCATCCAGATCACCCTGTGCATGTTAAGGTGGCCGATTATGGAATATCCAGACAGACTCTGCCATCTGGTGCTAAAGGTTTTGGTGGAACGGAAGGATTCATGGCGCCGGAGATAATCAAGTATAATGGCGAGGAAGAATATACAGAGCAAGTGGATTCTTTTTCGTTCGGAATGTTTATTTATGAACTGATTACCCTAAGACAACCATTTGAAGGACACGAGGCTGTTAAAGAGTGCATTCTTGAAGGGGGAAGACCCCCTTTGACTTACAGGGACTTGTTGCATCCCTGTTATGCTCTTGATTTGATGGTCATCTGCTGGGCCCAAAATCCAAAGGATCGACCAACTGCAAATCAAATCGTTTCCATCGCATCCGCTCCCGAATTTGTTCATCTAATCGACGTAACTCTTTTGGCAGAGAGAACTAGAGTGACGGCAATCACGATGTCCAGCAGACCATTAGAAGAAAACATCACTGGTGACGAAATATGGCTTGGTCACAATAATGGAGAAGTTGATGTCCTGCTTGGGACTCAAAAAGGTTGGTTGCAGCACGTGAGAATAGACACTCCTTTGATACCATTAGCAATGTGTGGAGTGGATGGTTACATTTGGATTGGTGACAATGCAGGGCAGATTCATGTTTACCTAGGCACAAACTTTGCTTGTGTTGGTAGTTATTGTATAGATTCTGATCACGACAAAGAGTCAAAGGTTGTGGGATTGATTCATCTTGAGCAGATGAAACAGTTTGCGGTAGCTCTCTATAGTGGGAAAATATTTTTGATATCAAATTCTTTCACTCAGATGAAAAAGACTGAAATCATTGGAGAGTCCAAGGATAATACGAAAATCTACTCTCTCGCAGTTGTATACAAAAAGCGACGCATTGTGGAATTGTGGGTTGGTCAAAGTTTCGGGAAAATAACTGTTTATGTACTAAAAGATGGCAGCTTGATTGACACTGTGGAGACGCCTCACGTTCCAGGAGAGGCAGCTGGCAAAAATTTGTTTGCAACATACTTATTGAGTGCAGAGAATTCAGTGTTATCGTATACTTATCCAGGATGTATTGTGTATCAGTGGGATACTGATTGTAAGCAGATAATGAATAAGCTCGACATGTCAAAACTGGTGCCTTGCTCCGAGAGTTTGAAGTCGATCTCGATAGAGGAAAATCTAACGTCTGAGAAGTGCCAGATTACAGCTTTTGAGACCTGTATGAACCAACTTTATATTGGTACTACCTGGGGATGTATTGCTGTTGCTGAATGCAATTCACTCAGACCAATCACTGTATTCAGACCTTTCGAGGGCGAGGTCTGTCAAATTGTTTCTTTCAAGTCTACGAATAAAAAGAGAATCGTTTTGGCAACTGTGGGTCAAAGGTATAGAAGGTTAATTTCAAGGTACACTGATTCTTTTATTGATAGTTTGGAGGCGGAGGATTTGAGACATAATATGTATACTCTTCTATGGAGGTCGGAACACTGGTCTGCTGCTTAAGTCTTGCCTTTGTGATTCAGTTATGAATCGATAGTGAGAGCAAAATATAGTTTTAAAAACGCGTTAAGCTTTTTCATATTTTTGATATATTATATATATATATATATATAATATATATTTTTTATGTTATTGTTTTTTATTTTTTTGTGCGTAACTATTTCCTTAGGATTTAGAAGATTTCGCTATTTAGTCGAAATTCCTATCAAAAGGAACTCAACATGAGGAAGAAAGTTTAAGATTTTAAGTTAAAGTAAAAATTTGAATTGAAAATTTACTTCAAAATCTTGAATCATTTTATTTAAAAATTTGCAATTTTTGGAAAACTATATTTTATCGCTAGCAAAATATACAACAAATATTTGATTAAGATTGCTTACAAAATATAGTGCATAAAACAATTCTAAACTTCAAGATTGTCATAAATATTTGGTTGTCTCACATTGGAGCTGTCAAATGAATCAATGTTTTAATACAGTATAATTCTACTGTAATATTAGGAAAAGTGTTTTGCGATCTCACTCTCAATTCATCATCCTTCAACAAATAAAAAAGTAAACTCGTCCAATCAACATTTTATATATTGCCTTATCGACGATTTTCTATTTGAATTGTCGTGTAATCGACATTGTGAAGATTACATCTTAATTTTTAAAACAGCAGTAGATAACAAAATATTGTTGCATTATATTATGCAATAATTCATTTTTATACTGGTTCAATGATGATTCCAAAGATACAGTTAATAGAAATCATTTTTCAAACAGTCAGAAAAACGAGGTACATTAGGTTTTCTTGTTCAACAGAGAAATAACAATGGAAGGAGAATTTATTTTATCATAATTTTTAATCCTTTTTATACACCTTTTAATAGATCATAAAATCACGTTTCATTTTATTCTACATATATTTATTGGAGCTTTTTTTATTTAATAGAATCCAGTACTCAGAGAATACGTTAGCTAAAAACTTTTTTGCTAAATACATTAAATTGATAGCATTTTCAACCTATGATCTCTTTCATTATTTCGGGTAACTTGCAACTTATAGTAATATTAAAATTGTATTGTTGATTATGATAATAAGAATAATATTAATAAATAAAAGAGAATTAGCCAGGATAATTAACTAGTAAAATTTTAAGGCACTGTTTATAAGAACCACGTAGCAACGTTATTACAGTTTCTAAAATCAAAAACGTCCCCTAAAGAAAAATAATACGGAAACTAATTTTCAATAACGAAATGAAGGTATAAAATATTTCACTTACAATAAATTACTATTGTACGTCATGAAGTTTTGTTAAAAGTTCTATTTTGTGATCGATAAGGGTATCTTCACCTTGGTACAGAAAGTAGCCTTTGAACAAGTTTCCTTTTAGCATGTGAGGAAACCAAATATGAGCATCTACATTCATCTCGTTGAAAGGAATTTCGTCTGTTTTGTACCATTTAGGTAGCATTTCTATAAAATGATAAAGAACACTATATCATCAATCATCTCTTTTCACCTTTTAGTATTTATTTTCAAAGTTAGAGACAAGGCATCACTTGCGTCCTGATAAGATTAGACCGATATTGTGATATTATTAGGATACTCAGGTTTAAGCTAAATATCCTTACATGCTATAGTATACAAATATTTATAAAGTGATTTTTAATAATTACCGTCGGACTCCGTTATATGTCCGCTGTAGGTATAAGTGTCAAAAACGTGAACTATTAAAAGTGTCTCCTTCTCTCTTCCATCTAATTCAAGTACTCCAATTCTTCGTAAATTGCCGGATAAACCACATTCCTCTTTTAACTCTCTGTAAAATTTATAAAATATTTCAGAACAACTTTGAAGGATTGGAATTTCTTAGAATTAATTATAACTAATTATATACTGTATTTATTATGTATGCTTGATTTTAAGGTAATTAGGGAATCTGTTTTTAATGTTTGAAAATGAAGTTGCGTATAAGGCATGATTGTATAGGTATAGTTTCCGTACTATAATTTAACCAGG
This sequence comes from Melikaiella ostensackeni, assembly GCA_032362435.1. Lineage (NCBI taxonomy): Eukaryota > Metazoa > Arthropoda > Insecta > Hymenoptera > Cynipidae > Melikaiella > Melikaiella ostensackeni. The sequence continues at coordinate 25,743,830 of JAUMHM010000083.1, forward strand.
TGTGTGGAATATTGTGATATTTTTAACGCAAATATTAATTATATTATTTAATAGATGATGCTTTTTATTAATTTATTGTCGAACTTTTCTATTTATTTTAGTAATGTAGTAAAATTAGGAATAGGACGGATTGAAAATGTTGAAATTAATGGAATCATGTGAGCCAAGCAAAAAAAAGTTGTGGTTTGGCATACGAAATAAGTACATTTTTTAATTTAAAAAGATTCCCTGTGGGCCATTTATATTATAAACTGAATAACTATACAAGAATTTGAAATAACAAGAACAAATTTTTGCAGGCTACCATTTTTCGAAAATGTGCAAAAAACGTGTTTTTTTATTGAGTTAATTGTATTTTTTAAATTTAAAGATGTACTTGTAATTTCTTCAGTTTAAATCGAAGGAACATATCGTTACTTTTTGATTATCAAAAAAGTAGAAATTGTTTGAAAAAGGTTAAATGAAGGACTTTTTGTGATACCAAAATAATCGCAAGTTTTTTTGACTCTTTCAAGAAGTTTAAAGTTTGACATGTACGACTTTTTTTTAATATGTAATTAAGTAAATTAAAAAAAAATTGTACATTTCCAAAAAATTGTAACTTGCACATTGATTTTTTTTTAATTTATATTTTTTATTGTTGTTCACTTTACTAGAAATTGTGAAAATTTTGATTTCAAATTCAAAAATCGAACAGAAAACATTAACCGATTTCGAAATGTTTTTTTTTTACTTTTTTTCAGATGTCAAACTACGACATTTTTTTGCTCGGTTTAAGTGATTCGAATAATTTAAACATTCTCAGCCATCATTTATGCATCTAAACTAGTCTTTCATAAAAAATCATTATTGTTAATTGATTGTAGGTAGTAAATATTGAAAACGCGAAAAAAATTTTGATTATAATAAACCTGCCTCAAAAGTCAACGAGTTTTTTTACTACTACCTTCTCAAATATTTACAGATATGACATGGTAGAAAATTTATACAAGAAAAACATATATATTAAGTACAATATATGAGCCTTTTCTACACAAATCTGACGAAATGGAAAAATGTTGCTTGCAAATTAGACAAAGGTAGTTCGAAACAAATCTTCAGTCATTTATACATTTGAATACTTACCTTAGAGTTCCTTGTTCGATTTTCTCATTTTCTACTTTGCCGCCAAAACCATTCTATTTTCCTTTATCGTGTCCTCTTTTTTTAAAACCCAACAGAATTTCCGAGGGTTTCTTGACAAAAACTAAAGTGTATATTCTTTTTTTAGGTGCCATCATAGAGAGCTAAAATTACCCACAACTTTGTATGTACGCTGCGTGAACTGCAAGATTTCATTGGACTAAATACAGAGAGAGAGAGAGAGAGTAAAATTGCATCAACATTGTAGGCTACTGTCACTAACGTTCTAAGTCCTATGCAAACAAAAAAGATGCATTACAGTAACGTGTCTACACACGGTGCGGAGAACCAAGTTTGAATGAAAGTTCCAGGTAAGTGGGATTTTTTTATTGTTTATGGTAATATGGCATCCTACGAACATTTTAAGATGAAAATGAAAATAATCTGTCTGACGCTTTTTGAAAAAAGTCTATTTTTGTATTTGAATACTTAAAAATGAAGAAATTTTCATATGGCAGACTTTGAGGTGCTCTATGGAACTAAGAAAAAAAAGTATCTTTTTGAAGAAAAAAGTATCTTCAAAAATAAAAAAAGTATTTAAAAAGTAGCCTTTCTAATAAATCAGTCAAAAATTAGTTTTTCAAATAAAAAAGTAGAGTAAAAAATACTTCAGGCTGAAAAAGAACGTATTTAAAAGGAATTGCTTTCATACTTTTCTGTATGTGAATAACTGCGCCGAAAACTGCATCTGACAAGGAGATGATCAGAGTTGGGATTTTTTCTTACATCTCATAAATTCCTTACTGAGAGTTCATTGTATGAATATTAATTTGCCAAAAAATTATTTGACAATGGCGACCCGTTTTCGAAAAAATCGAAATTTTTCAAAAAAAATGTCTTATTGATTGTAATGTTTATTTATCAAATTATCATGCCAAATTATGTAAGTGTAACACTTTTCTACCAGAAAGGATGAATATTCAACAAAATACTTGAATTTTCAACTAAAAAAGATGAATTTTCAACCAAGGAAATGAATTTTCAGCAAAATAATTAAATTCTCAACCAAAGAATAAGATTTTTAACCAAAAGAGATGAACTTTCAAACCAAATGGTTGAATTTTCAACCCACAAAGACGAATTTTCAACAAATAAGTTGAATCCTCAATTGAAACAGATAAATTTTCAACCAAACAGTTGAATTTTTAACCAAAAAAGATGATTAGGAGAAATTTCTACCAAAAGAGATCAAGTTTCAAAAAAAAATATGAAATTGAACAAAAGAGTTCAACTTTCAAACAAGAAAGATTTTTCTGTCAAGAAAGAAATACAATTTCAACCAAATTGCTGAAGTTTCAAGCCAGAAGACGAATTTTCTACAAAGCAGTTGAATTTTCTACCCAAAAATATGAATTTGTAACGAAAATGTTAATTTCCGACCAAATGGTTCAATTTTCTACTAAAATAGTTGAATTTTCAACAAAACAGTTGAACTTGCTACCATAAAGATGAATTTTCGAACCAAAAAGACGAAATTCCACTAAAGTGATAATCTTTAACCAGAAAAATGAATTGTTAACTGTTGAAAATTCAAGAAAAAAAACGGCGATCCATTTTCGAAAAGATCGACTTTTTTCACAATTTTTTTATGGATTGAAATATTTATTTATTAAATTCTCATGTAAAATTATCTAAATACTCGTATAACATTTTTAACACTTGTTTTCAATATAAAATTCGTTTTTTTTTAAGTTTAATCTATTAAAAATTAAAGGAAATTGAATTTTTAATTTTTGAAAATAAAAAAAAATTTTAAATAAATTTTCAACGCCTGAATATTGAATTTTTTTCCATTTTTAACTCTTATCATCTTCTTGTAAGGAGAAAGAAATGAATAAGAATTTGCACTTGAAGCTTTTATTCCAAAAATTTATGTTAAATATAGGGACGCTGACAATATAGAAAAATTGAAATACATACATAGGTATTGAAAAATATCTTCTACAAAAACAGTGTTTTTCTTAACTTTATGCGCTCGAAGATGTGATAAATGTTTATATACTGCACCTTCTCATTTTGAGATTTTTTTCCTTTTTTTAGGTAGAGTAGTTTCCTTAGGCATCCCTTTCTTTCATTTTTTTTTTAAAGTGAAATTTGTTAGTACGATCAATTTTTTTATATCACTTTACTGAAAAAAGTATCAAAAACGTAAAAAAGTCTGGAACTTCGAACACTGATATGATTAAATGGTAAATATTGCTTAAAATTTTCTCAAATAGACTTTGTTTTATTGAATGTCGTTGTTTGCCATCCCACAAACATTTTAAGATGAAAATTAAAATCAACAGCACTTACTAAGAACCGTCTGAGAATTTAACGGTCTCTATGTTTGACCAAGGGTGAACAAATTTTATTGAATATAAACATCAACGAAAAATAGTTTGTTTATGAGAATTTAAAAAAGTATATTACTTTTAATTGC
>JAUMHM010000083.1:25939639-25952103 GCA_032362435.1 Melikaiella ostensackeni
GGGAACGTGATTTATGGAGGGCCCCTTAAGTGCTAAAATAATTATTAACATTTTGACATAGGTGCGGCTAAAAAAATCGCCGGCATTTTTTCAAAATTCCATGACTTTTCCAGGTCTTCCAGGCCTTGTAGCAACCCCCAATGAGAACGGAAATAGAAGAAAAAAATTGAAAACTCACTTTATGAGATGAAGAGTGTCTTTGTACATCGTGAAAGAAGCCCTTCCGCCACCTTGATCATCAGTCTCCATTGCATAGCCGGTGAGAATGAAGTACATAACCGCTTCGATGTACATCATGCCCTGCGCCGTGAGGTCGCATTCTTCATCAGCACTGTGTTTTAGCCGTTTTGCTTCTACTAAATAATGTTCCTGGCCCCTAATTTTCAAATGAGTAAAATGTTAGTTCCACTCTATCTAAGTTTTATTACTAACAAAAGTCATTAATGTTTATGATGTCACTCACTTATCCTCTTGATCCACAACTTTCGGATGATTAAAGTAAGAATAATAGTGACGATTTCCTGCAACTGGCGGAGATAGTAAACTTATGTCATGCTTTTCTTCTCGTTCGTGATTCGTCGGTTGAACTTCACTCTGCTATTGTGCAAAAATATTATCGAATTAGTCTATTTTCAAAGAGACGAGAATAAGAACGGGTTTCGTAAATTACTGAACAGCACTTCAACCTACATTGATAGAACAGAAGCACCTAGTGCCGAAAGTTACGAATATGGTTTATGCAGATTCTGAGTTAATTGCGCTAGTACAAATTGATTTGATATTTATTTTACAATTATTCATGGGACAATTTTAAACGATTCGTCTGTAACATATTCTGTTTTAAATGTATAGTGCAATTTAATAATTCCGGAAATGCGCATTCAAAACTCTATATTTTTAAATCTTTAAAGTTTCTATTAAGCAACTGAAAATTAAGACTTTTAATTAAGAGACATTTAAATTTTAAAGTGATTTAATCGATTTTTCTACAATGAATTTAAAGAAATTTCGGTTATAATTCTGTTATTTCGCAGTTTTCCAGGAAAAAATTTGAATTGAAAAAACAGTTTCTCCACACCTTTTCTAACATCTACTTTATTTTCAGACATTAACTATTTTGATAAAAAAAAAACTGTTCCATAACGATAAAATATTTTAGATTCAAATTTGAATCCTAAATGCAAAACTAAATTCTAAAATAATGATACGTGGACAAAAATAGCACAGAGTTTCAAGAAAAGTGAGTGATGGATCAGCTAAATTGTCAGAGCAGGGAAAAGTTCCGCTACATCAGCAGTATATATTTTGAAATACTTTCATTTCACGTCTAATAAAATACAGACAGAATTCATCCAGAAATAACTTTTTCATAAAAATATAAAACGTTTAACCTCTTTATGTAAAAGTCAATTCGATTTTTATATAAACTTCTTTTGAAATCAATTATTACATATAAAATTAACGACTTTCCCTAACATAATTTTTAATGTTTGATTAACCTGACTGGAAGAAGGCCTAGAAGCGACAGCGTCAGTATCCATGTGCTTTCGTTTCCTCTTTTTCTTTTCCTTAGACTCAATCTTGACTCTTACGTCCACCGAACACACAGTACTCAAACTAGAAACCGAACTGCAACTCGGATTACGTTTCCGCTTGGGAGCGTTGCCGCTGAAAGCACCACTGACACTTGTACCAGCACAACTCGCTGTGCTCAACATACCGACACTATCACCTTCACCTTTGCACATATTAATAATATTTACAGAACAAGGTTTCATCTCCAATTCGGATTTAATCAAAATTCTGGTTTTTGAGTCTGTATCTATCACTGAAAGTCCATCGCGTTGAGTCCTTACATCCAGGGAAGGAGTTTCAACGATCTCCCCCTCTTCAGGAGTCGAAGGTCTCTGTGACTGAAGTACCGAGGAGTTTTGTCTGGAAGACGGCCTGGTGTCGGGAAGCTCTGTACGTTGTCTAAGTTCTTTGCCCCGAGAGGGTTGTGGTATATGTGAAATTCGACTCAAATCGAGCCGACAAAGAACACTAGGTAAACCGTTGATGTAACTGACCGGAGGGATAGGAAGTGTGGAGGAAGTCTGCGAGGAGGAAAGTCTTTTGTAAGGGCTCTCTCCACCCGTTGGAGTGTTGTTTGATGTATATTCTTCCACATATATTCCGCATTTGCCTCCTCCCTTGCCACCTTTTCCGCCCTTGCCACCACCTTTGCCACCGCCCTTGGCCGACGAGAAGAGTTTTCGTAGGGTGTCGCTCTTCTTTTTATCCTGGACATTGCCACCATCTTCTTCTTGTCGTTTTCCGGATGCCGGGCTGTTATCACTGTCCGAATTGTCCGAAGTAGTCCTGGCTAAAGGTGCTCTTGGTCGGGGTGGAACTCGTGCGACCTTAAAAAAAGTTTACATATGAGTATAATAAAGTATTCTTGGAATTAGAACAAGTTGCATCCATGAAATGTTCTTAGACTCATTTAAAGAAATCGAATTTGTGTCACTTATTAAAAAGCACCCTTTCTATATCAGGGGATTGAATTAGAAATATAAAAATAGATTACCAGTCGTCCATCTAATTCAGCTTCGACTTCATTTTAAAATGACGCACCTTTTAGGATTCGAGGATATTTACATCATTTTGTGCTACCTCAACAAAAAAGGTAATATAATCTATATTTTGCGAAGTGTCTATTCGTCCCGATGAACGAGATTAATAGTCAGAAAAATTCTTCCAGATCATCGGGATGAATATCCGCATCCAAATTATAGATACTTGTGTTCTCCAATGCCATGTCTTTGCAAAATCGATGGACGACTAGCGATTTGGATTCTCCTTCATAGGAAAATTGATGGACATCTCACCTCGTCATTGTCAGCCTAGAAAATATATCGTTCGTAAATAATATATTATTAATCTATAATATCAAATGAACCTCTTGTTCATGGAATCTCACACTTGAATGAGCCCAAGAACCCTCCAAGACTCAAGGATCATCCTTCCCTTTTTAATATTACTTAGAAAGATAAGTACCTGAATTCTGTTATTTCTCATGGCTTCGCTGCTCGTAAATTCAGAATCGCTATCGGAATCCGAACGCAAACCAGAATTATTGGTAACCCGAGACCTAGGCCTCCTGGGTTTTGTTTTTGTAGGACTCTTCTTCTTCTCCTGTTTCTTGGGTGATTCGGAAAGCTTGTTGCGTGTCATGGAAACGCGCCTCCATCGCGCATCTTCATCATCAGATCCGCTGTTCTTATCAGAAGCGTTTCCATCCTCGTTCGAGGAGATACTCGGTCGTGTTCTACGCTTCACGGGGATTTTCACAGTCGAGGCAGAAGGTATGGTGGGTGGATGATCACTTTCGGAGTCGCTGGAGGCAGGCGGAGACCTAGCATCGCTATCATCGTCACTAGTACTCAGGATCGGCTTTGAGGTAGGCACCTTCTTCTTCAGACTGTTGGAGCCAGCCCGAGGTCTGCTGCGTTTTGTCGCATTCTTCGAACTTTCGTCCGATGTCCGGTGATTGGTTTTAGGACTCTTAACTGACTTCCTGGGCCTTCCGCGTTTCCGAACGTCAGGAGGCTTCGGCTTCTCAGGCTCTTCCTGCACCGGAGGCTTGTCCATATCGGACTGGTGTTCGCTGTCACTCAACACGCTCATCATCGCCGAGTTTCGAGTTCTCTTCAACGCCTCGTCCAGCTGCCAATCGCGGGCTCCACTTCGATTCGTGTCTCGATGAGATCTCACCTCCGTTGGCGCATTTGGTGAATCGTCAGGTCTTGATGCCTCATCCTGAAAAATTAAAGGACTTGTTATCATCTGTTCATAAGAATTTTCTTAAGGGCACACAGCATTTATAATCTTGCTTGAAATAGTACGACTTATTCGATTTTTTGGACGTTGAAAGATTGTAAATTTCAAATTGTTCACTCTCGAAGCTTTGTGAATTTGAACCTGTTTAATTTTGTATGGATCATATTTATAATTTTTCGGAATTTAAAATTTTCTTCTTAGTTTCAATAAGGAGCTACTCACTTTTGGGATTTTGTTTGTTATAGCAGCAAAACTAGGATATTGAAGATTTGGAATAGTGTGATTGTTGAGAACTTTGCAATTGAGTCACTGAATGTAGCTACTCACATCAATGGAAAATTTCCGGGCATTCTCCGTTTTTTTTTTTCAAGTTTGTAACACTTTTTTCACGGTAATTGCAAATAAAAAAATTGAAGCTTTCAAAGCTGAATTTTTTTATTTATATTCAAATCTATACTGCAAATTAAAGCATACTTAAAGTGAAACTCTTCCGAACTTATACCACGTTCAATTATGTACAATTTCAAGTAGCCTTCAGAAAATAAATTAGAATTCGAAGCCTCAAAAAAATCTCAAAATAAGAATCACTGAACACTTTTTCTTTATTCACAATGAAAGCCATTACAATTGAACAATTTTGATTTTGAAACTTTCAAATTTACAAAATTTCATGTACTTAAACATTCAAAACTAAAATTTGTTAAATTTGTATGTTTCAAATTAAACATTTACAATCACGAAGCATTTGAAATTGAATAATTTTTTATGTGAAAAGCACAACATCGTACAATATAAACTTGTGAACCTTCCAGAATGTGCGATTTGAAACTGGAAATTTAAAAAATTAACAATTTTAAATTTAATGCCGTAAAAAATTCAAAATTTTTGTTATACTTGTACATTTTCAAATTTGTAGATATTATTTCAGATTAGACAATTAAATATTAAAAGAATTAAAATAAAATTTTTTAATTCAAGCTTTCAAAATTGAACAAAAGAATAAATTAATTAAATAATTAATTAGGAGATTAATTTCAACGCAACCTTTTAGGAATTATGCATCCAGAACTGCATGATTTGAAATTTGAAAGTAAATAGATTTCTCTGCCAAGAAATGATAAAATTTTGTATAAAAAAATATATTCGCTCTCAATTTCAATGTTAAAAATATTGAAGAATTTTAGATTTCATCTAAATCTCTAACATTAAATTATGTATTTTTAAAAAAGTTAAAAATTGAATCATTGCAAAATGCAAATATTAGATTTTTAGCAAATTTATTCCTCATTTCTACTCACAATTTTATTTCGTTTCACTTAGAATTGTTCATTCTAAGAGTCATCGAGCCCTTAAAATATGTGATATTTTCTAAAATTCCTTGATTTTTTTTAGAATTCCCTAAAAGCTTTGAAATCCCTTGAAATTTGTTGAAATCTACTGAAATCTATTAAAACCCCTTTAATTCTGTTAAAGTCCTCTGAAGTCTAACGATCAAATTTGGACAGCATACCCTGAAAACTGCCTCCATTTAAATTTAAAACATCAAAACAAAAAAGAGCAAAAGAAAAAGAAAGCAACCTCGAAATTCCCTTCCTTCTTTTTTTCTCTTGGTAGATTTTCTGTAAATGTTTTTTGTGATTGAAAAAAGAAGGAAGGGGATTTGGAGGTTGATTTCTTCTTCTTTCCTCTCTTTTCATTTTAGTTTTTTTTTTTTAAATGTGAATGGAAACATTTAAGAGCGTATTGTCGAAATTTGATCGTTAGTTTCTTGTATTTGCTTAATTTCCAAGAATTTCGTAGTTAAACTTAAATGTTGGAAGTTATAGAGAAATTTGAATTTTGATTTATTCTGGATTTAATTTCTCAAATTTTTTGTTTTTATGGAATCTTTTAATTTCTTTTGAAATCCTATGAATTCCTCACATCTTGTAAAATTCCTTGAAATTCCTGGAAATTTTATAAATACCGCAAAAACTCCTTCAAATCTTTGAAATCTGTCGACTTCATTGGAAATTCCTAAGAAATTTTTATATCTCTTGAAATTTCCTGTATTCCTACAAAATTCTTTGAAATTCTCTGAAATTCCTTTGGAATCTTTTTAAATACTCTAAAAGCTTTGAATCCCTATACAATGATTTCAGCATCTTTGAAATCTTTTGAAACGCTTTGAAAATGTTTGAAATCCCTGGAAATACTTTTAAATCTGTTGAAATTGCGATTTTTGAGATGGCGAATATTATTTCAGCCAATCAGCGAAGAAGTTTGAAAATATTTATAAAGGCAAGGTGAAAAAAAGTCGCATTAGCGAGTAATTTGAGAAAAAAGTAGCATTAGTGTCATTTTTTGTTTCCAAAATATTAGCAAAATAGTTGCATCGTTAAAAAAATGCGTCAAAAAGTGTCAATAGTGTCGTGAGTCCGAGGCCTGCGTAAGTGAATACTTCCTAGAGTTTTAATGATCAAAACTCATACTCTTAGTCTTCTTTTATTTTCTGTCATCTGCTGATGTTTAAATAGAGAAAAAATAGAATAATAGATGAATCTTATTGAAAGAGTGACCCAAAATTTCGCCCGTTTCGTCGATCTCATGAACTTGATTCAAAAGGGGTTTAAATAATAGCTTATGGTGATACTTTAGAGTAGGCAAAATTTCAAGTTGAGCATAGTTTTCGTTTTGAAGATATGACGAGTTGAACCCGTTAGTTATGTTTAGCAAAAATGCTAATTATTTTCTACAGAAATCTTTGATAACTTTCTTGTACTATATTTCTTGTAAAATCTAATGAAAGATTCGAAAAGATTGAAAAATTTTACGTTAGAAATGGTACTGCTTGTATCTGTTGAGAATTTGAAGATAACGCAAGAGGTCACCGAGAATGTCGGATTCGCCTTGGCGTGAATGAATCAAATAACAAATTTAACTCGCCATATCTCAAAAACAGAAACTATGCTCAACTTGAAATTTCGCCTACTTTAAAATATCACCATAAGCTATCATTTAGACCACTTTTGAATTGAATTCACGAGGTCGACGAAACGGGCGAAAAATAGGTTTTTTTTTGGATCACTCTTTACCTGAGGTGGTTTGGTTTCCGCATTCTGATCGCGGGACTGCGGGACGGCCTTGTTCATAAAGGAACGGAGGCCCCATTTCGGTTGTGACTCTTTCACGGCCGACGGTGATTCCTCAACGGGTGCCGGAGGGGATACCGAAGGTGGCGTGGTCGGGCCTTTGATCGGCGGCTGGGTCACCTCATCTTCCGAATCGTCGCTGCTATCCGAACAAGAATCCGATCCGGTATCCGAGCTGGAACTGGCACTTCCGGAACTCGGAGGTGCCTCTCCAGGTGGACTCGGGGGTCTTTGGTGAACCATAGGATTGGGCGATCGTTTATTCATGGGACTCGATACGGATGGTGAGAGCATTCTCTGTGGACTTGGCTGCTTTATAAGTGGAGAAGACGCTGGAGGTCTCAGAGGTCTCGTAGGCGACAGAGGACCTATCGGCGACATTGCCAAGGGTGACATCGGGGCCAGGAGTGGTTGTGGTGCTGATGCCATTGCGGGAAGCAAGGGCAATGGTCCTGCCAAACTGCAATATTCAAAAAATAAAATTATTCAACCAATATTTTTAATTTTAATATAAAAAGGAAGTTTTGATTAGTTTAGAAAATTCATTATTCGAATCTCAATTATTGATGCTATCCAATTTGAGTAATTGAAATTGCAGTTTACTTATCATAGAATATTTACAATCCTGTAATAAATGTACTCACTCGACAGAAAGATCTGGTATCGGTCTAGGTGGCGAAAGCTGTAATTAGAATAAAAATACCATAAAAAAGAGGAATCATTATATCGAAGAGTGTTTGACCCTTTTTCTGCAAATTGGGGTCTAAAAGACCCATATTTTCTAACAAGATAGAACAAACACAAATTAGTAAATTTATATGCACATATTTTTCTGAGCACAGCTTAAAACAAAATTCTAAGTTACGTACTCATCGATTTTATCAGATTTTTACTACGATTCATTTACATTTGATTAAATATTACTGGTCAAATTATCGAGACCTTTTAACGCTGTGAAGAAAAACTCTATCAAAAGTAACTTTATTAAAATCGTCTTTAAAGAGTTCTTTGAATAGTTTAATGTAACATAAAGAAATCGCAAGAAGATAATATAAGATAATATAAATATTTTCACCAATAATTAAGGAATAATAAAAATAATTCCGTAAAAATATAAAATTCTTTAAAAAATCCTTAGTATTTTCTCGTCGAAATTGAATGCAAAAAATAGTAGTACACTGGAACCTTCATTTAACGGCTCTCCATATACCGTCTTCGTGGAATTGCCGCCGGCTGTATTCGGCGATGAGGGGGTCCAAGGAGCCGAGAGAGAGGCGCTGCGATCTCTCTCTGCGGTCAAAAATTCCACTGTTTTGTATAAAACTCCTATTTCTGGCTTGAAATTTCAACAGTTTGGTAGAAAACTCTACTATTTGGTTGAAAATTAACTTTTTTGTGGAAGATTCATATTTTCGGGTTCAAAATTTAACTGTTTCGGAGAAAGTTCGTCTTTTTGGCTTGAAAATTCGACAATTTGGTTGCATTCTTTTTTCTCGACCGAAAAATCTTTTTTGGTAGAAATTTCATCTTTTTTTATGAAAATGCAACTTTTTGGCAGAAAATTAACCTGCTTTGGTTGAGGATATATCTATTTGGTTGCAAATTCAACTGTTTTTGATTTACAATTTAAATCTTTTTTTGTTGAAATACCAACTATTAGATTTTTCGTTAAGAATTCCTCGTTTTTGATTAAAAATTTATGTATTTTATTGAAAATTCGTATTTTTTGTTCAAGACTAATCTTTTTTGTCAAAAAACAATTGTTTGGTTGATAATTAATCTGCTTTGGTTAAGGATTGTTCTATTTTGTTGAAAATTCGTATTTTTTGGTTGAATTATCAAATATTACATTTTTCGTTGAGAATTCATCTTTTTGGTTTAAATATTCAACTACTTGGTTGAAAGTGGAACTACTTTGATGATAATTTTTTTGTTGTTGTTGAAGATTCATCATTTAAATTGAAAATTTATATTTTTGGTTGAAAATTCAACTATTATGTTGGAAATTCGTCTTTTCATTTGAAAATTTATTTCTTTTAGTAGACATTTCATCTTTTTTTTATGAAAAATGCAACTTTTGGTTAAAAAATAATCTTTTTTGGTTGAAGGTTCAACTATGTTGTTGAAAAATCGACTTTCTTGGTTGAATTCAAGTGCTTTTCGTTGAAAAACTTTTTTGGATTAAAATTTAACTACTCAGTTGAAAGTTGAACTACTTTTTTAAAAATTTATTTTTCTGGTTGAAGATTCCTCATTGTAGTTGAAAATTCATCTCCTTGATTGAAAACGTAACTATTATGTTGAACATTAGACTTTTTCCAAACAAACTTATTACTGTGTTTAATTTAGGAAGTTTTGACAAATGATTACAGGATATTGTTAAATTTATGAATTATCAGCATCAAATGACTAAATAAATAATTTAATACTAAAAACATAATTAATCATTTCTTAAATTTGTTCCTAAAGTATACGAAATTGAAAGACAATTAAATCAAATGTTTATTTTATCTTCATACTTGAAATTCAGTGCATATATAACATATTAATACTTTGGATAAAACATATTTTCCTCAGAATAGTGAAAATGATAAACATGAGTTTGACTTGAGTCAGTATAAATCCAATACTATGAGTATAAAAGTTACTTCTTCCAATAAAAATCATTCTTACTTCATTTTACATTATAATTTTAAACAAATTTTGAACACACTCAAAAAAATTCCCCGACTTAAAAAAAATCCCTGACATTTCCAGGTATATAAAAATTTCCTGACAATTCCAGCTTTTTCAGATGAGTAGGCAACCTGTAATATTACGTATTCCTACTGGAAATGGTTCATACGGCCCTGACTGTTTACGATATACAAATTCTTGGAAGAGCCTCACGGCCATCGCAGGCAATACCCGAGACAGCCTCTAAATCGCGGTTCCAGTGTATTAGGCTTTCCTCTTTTACTTTATATTAATATAAACTCATCTCACCTTATTCACTTCATCATCGCTATCTTCAGAGAGACTCAGGTCGTGTTCCAAATCCCTGCAACAAAGAATAAAGAATCGTTATTAGATAAAACTGTGGGAAAAGAAAATGTGAACAACAAACAAACAAAGCATATTTTTACAAAGAGAATTCTGTGAAAATGGAAACTCAAACACAATAGGAGTCTTGATAATACCATCAACCATATCGCATATCGATACGTTCAGGATTCTGCTGACTGGATGCATCCGGAGGAATGCAGATCGACATTTCTCTCAAGAAGCTACCGAATCAGCTACTGTATTTTCTGTCGATCCTATCAAAGGACATGACTCTGGTATTTTCTCGATAGTGTAGGTACATCATTGAATTAATATTTCTTTTGTACTCTTTTTGACACGAGGACTATGGAAATAATCTTTTATATGTGGTTGCTTGGCATATTGGTGAAAAAATACTGCCACAAATGTTCTTTTGTTTTTAAACAATTGTTTAGAGGTTCCGCTAGACTGTTTTAGATCTGAAAATGAATTTCCTTAGTTTTCGTTTTTTTTTAAAAAATACAAATTAAAGAGTAGAAAATCCTTTTACACCTAGAAAGTATTTTTATTTATTGAGGAATAAGCCCTAAATTTTATGAAATTGACACATTTTTTTAAAGATATTATCGGGAATCGAATATGAAAATTTATAATTTCATTATACAATTCATGGTATGAAATGGCCCCTGAACATTTTTTTTTTTTTTTAATAATATGAACAGGATTTCTTCTAAAATATAAAGCAAATGTTTTTTTAACGAATTAAGGATAAATTCATAAGAATTCAAACTGAATTTAAAACAATTCAGGTCAAATTCAAAACAATTCACATGTATCAAAAAAAATCCAAAAAATGGAAATGAATTTAGAAGAACACAAGGGAATTCAAGGGACTAATGCAATTCATAAGAATTTTAGTGAATTGAACCAGTTTCTAAAAATCACAAAATGTTCGTTCAATTTAGTGAAATGGGAGTACACAGAACTCAGGATGAACTCAACAGAATTTAAATGAACTGAAAAAAATAATAAACCAATGAATTAAATAAAATTCAAGTAAATTTTAAGGAATTTGAGTTAAATGAGAAGAATTCGATGACATTCATAAAAATTCGAGGTGAATTTAAAAAGAAATGCAACTAAATTGAAAAAAATTTTTAAAAATTAACAAAATCCATTGAATATTTCATTAAGTTTGGAGTGAATATAAAAAATATTTTTAAAAAATATATATAAAAAATAATATTAAAAAATATATAAAATCCATTGAATTGGGTAGAATTAAGTGAAAATAGATGAATTCAAGTAAATAGAAAAGTATTCAGCGTAAATTAAGAAATTCAAGATAAAACCAAAGAACTCAAAAGAATTTAAAAGAATTCAGGGTGAATTCCAAATAAATTGAAATGAATTGAAAAAAAAAATTATTTGAAATATTCCATTCATTTCAGTAAAATTTGAGTGAATTCAAGAGAGTGCTACAAAGTTTTCGAACTTTTAGAAATTAAATTCAAAATAAATGAAAATTTTAATTCGTTTTTAAAGCCCAACATTCAAATTTAATTTAGTTTAATCAAATTTAATTTGATTTAATTTGGTCGTTGGATTCTTGGGTTTTCTAATTTCCAAGAATTTCGCAGTAAAATTTTTTGAATCTCAAAAAATTCCGTTGAATTGAGATAACTGGGAGTGAATAGAAATTTGATAAAATTGCTAAGAATCCAAGGTGAATTTAAAAGTCTTCAGGGTGAATTAAAAAAATTGAGAATCCAAGAAAAATCTATTGAATATCGTGAATCTCAAGGGAATTCCAAAGAATTCAGGTGAATTCAAAAGAATTCAAGAAAATTCAGAAATAGATATAGACCTAAATTCAATAGTGATTAGCCCTTGGGTTCTCTGTTATAATTTATTGAAAAAAAAGTAGCTAAAGTCTTTTTATTTTAAAAAGCAACTAAAGTGACTTTATCTTTAAAAAGTGACTGAAATGTCATTTGAAACGAATAAGTGATCTTTTTCAGTTAAATTATAGCTAAAAATACATTTAAAAGTACTATAGAAATGTTTAAACTATAAAAAATATGTATTTTTTGTGTATTTCGGAATTCAAGATTTTTTTTCTGTTACTCGGTATAAATATTTTCTATTTATTCATTATGGACAATATTTTCCTTATGTTGTACAAGAAATTCTCTGTATATTAATCCAGAAAAAAAAATGTTTAGAGGCCATTTCAGACAAATAAATGTAATAAAATTTATATCATTATATCATTTATATCATAAACAAATAACACTATTTAACAGAATAAAGCAATATTTAAAGTACTAGTGCAATATTTTTCAATTTTGATATTTCCAATTGTTAAATACTTGATAAAATCCTATAATAACCGTCGAATTGTTGAAAAAATGGAATATTTTAGTATGCTTCATTCATCTACATAATTTAAATTAAAAAAAATATATATTTGAATACATTTAAATA
>JAUMHM010000083.1:26242894-26253616 GCA_032362435.1 Melikaiella ostensackeni
TGAGTGCTGGCTCTCAACGCCTCAGCCTGGCAATAAAGGTGCAGATACCGCAGTCAAAACTCAAGGCGGTTTCTACAACATGATCGCTCTCCTTATTATCAAACCGTGACGTCGACATTCGAACATATGTGCGCATTTGATGTCATACGCACGTTGTTACCAACTGTCGTAGCGAGTAAGCGAAAAAAAACGAAACGGCAAAATTGCTTGGACAGTTGGCAACAACGTACGTATGACGCTAATATGCATATACGTTCGAACGTCGGCGTTCACGACTCCCTCTGTGGACTGACCCTAATATGCATGATGTATTTACGTACCCATCCCTGGTGAACGCACTGTGGGTTCCATGACTTCCATGGCCTAAGTTTGTCAGTATGTTCTGACGTGCAGGGTATCCGACCGAGAGTGTTTATCCGGTTAAAACTGGTCACTAGTCGTTGACGTCGTTGACATCGTGGCGTACGGCGGCCGTGTGAGAAAATAAAACTGGTCGCATCCAATTGCGAAGGAAAGTGTACGCGGGTAAACACATGTGTATCAGCAATTCAGCCATCGGAGGGAGAAAAGGCAATTCCGAAGACACCGTCTTGAGGGTAATCACGCCTGAGAAGACGCAACTCGTTTCAGTTATCGCGCGATGCTTCCTTTTGCTCGTTAAAGAACAGCGGTTATCGTGTGCATGACATGGGAAAGAAAAGGGCATGGTACACAAGATTGTTTCAAACTTCAAAAATAATTATAATGGGCAAGGTGTGTCAGCGAGAGAGTGAAACGAGCAAGTGAGAGAGCCAGTTAAAGAGTGAGGTGAATCGAAAACAGCAGGATCTAAAGCGGTATTCATCATTAATCAATTTTTTCCGGTAGACCTTGACTGCCAATAATCAAAAATTAAAGTTTGAAAAGTCCTGTCATTGTACTAGAGCAATGTTTTTTCCGACAGGACAGGGCGTCTAGCGAAATTTCGTATTCAAATTCCCGTATTTCCCGGGTCGGAAACAGCGAATTAATGAGCTTCCCTTGCATTATTAATTACTATTATAAGTCACTCGGAACGACTACTCAAAAATTTCTGAGAATTCTATAAAATCCCTTGAAATTCTATAAAATTCCATGAAATTCCACAAAGTGCCATAAAACTCCTTGAAACTCAGTGCAATATCTTAAATTCCCGTGAAATTGTAGAAATCCGTTAAAATTCTACAATCTCCAATGAAAATCTATTCCAAAAGATTTCAAAGATTTCACAAAGATTAAAGATTCTAAAAGATTTCACAAAGATCAAAGATTCCAAAAATGTTTTGCAAAGATTAAAGATTCAAAAAGATTTCAAAGGCTTTAAGGATTCAGAAAGCTTTCTAAGATTTCGCAAAGATTAAATATTCCAAAGCATTTCAAAGATTTTAAGTATTTCAGAAAGATTCCAAAAGATTTCAAAGGGTTTAAAGATTCAGAAAGATATCACAGGTTTTAAACATTTCAAAGATTTCACAAAGATTAAAGATTCCAGAAAGTTTCAAAATTTTTTAAGATTTCAAAGGATTTTGAAGATTTCAAATATTTTTAAAATTCCTTGATATCTACAAAAAAATGTGCCACACGTACTATAAAGTGTTATAAAATTCTAAAAATGTCTCATAAAGTTATATGAAATCCTTTGGAATTCCACAAGATTTGATAATACTACATGAAATTCTACAAAACCTTACGGAATTATAAACATCCCTTATTATTTTATACAATATTCATAAAATTCTATGAAATCCTTTGCAAAAGTTCGAAAGAGATAACATAATTTTGCTGAAAAAAAATCCAAATGTTGAAAAATACCGATAAATATAATTAATGAAATTGCAAATTCGCGAAAAATGAAAATTTCAAATTATCGAAAAATAAATAAAACTACCAAAAATTTTATTTGCGAAAGTAAAAGTCAAGGCAACTAAAAAATGCAAAACTTTCAAATTTTTGAAATTATTAAATTCAGGAAATTATATAATTACCGACATTTTGGATCCCGAAATTTCAATATCATGAAATTAGTAGATTCTCGCTATTAGTAAATTCCCGAAAAAAAAACAACATATTTTTTATCTGATCTTAGAATTATATTTTATTGTATATAGGTACATAGTATGAAATTTAAAAGAGCTTTTTTAAATTTTAAACTGTGCAGTATACCCCTATATAAAAAAAATATAATTCTAACAGATAAAAAGTATTATCTAAATATTATTTTTTTATATGGGGAATTTATTAATTGCCGAATTTAGAAAATTCGGGTTTCAAAATTTTGGTACTTCTAGCAATTCAACATTTTTTAATTTTTCTATGTAGTTTCGTTAACTTGAAATCCACTGATCAAAATACAATTTGAAATAGGCTATTATAATCTGTTAGACTGTTGAATAAATGAAATGCAAAAAAACATTTTTAATTTATTACTGTCTCGAAGTTATTAAAAAAAGTAAAATGGATTTATTCTTTTTATTCAGCAAAGGCATGTTTCACTGATTATTATTCATGTTGTAATGATAAAATTTACAATTTCTTGTTTACATATGACATCAAAAGATAATTTTATACAGGATTACTACATTTTCAATTTTAACAATAAAATTTTTAAGTTTTGTAAAATTATATATGATAATAGAAATATTAAAAAGTATTTCTGAATTTTAAAAAGGGTTTACTTGTTTAACAAGTCTTATCTATTTACGTAAAGAATCTGTATTCGGAAATTAAATTTAAAAAAATTATTTTATTTTATAAATAGACGTTAAAACCAAGAACATTTTTTTTCGACAACTTAAGTTTGATAATAATCGAATTGATGATATTCAAAACACACGGAAACAATTATTATCTTAATTTTTCAACAAGTGGATTTATCACGAGATTTCCCAGATCTTTTCATGAATTCCCGGCATTTTCCCGTATTTTTCAAGGTGCACAAAATTCCCATCAAATTCACGGTTTTCCTGGGTCGCTAGACACCCTGCAAGGAGTATCATTCATTTATTTTTCACAACACTAATCTCTATCCCCTTTATCGAAGTACATTTCTCTAACCATTAGTTATATAAATTTCGTTTTGATTGTGAAAAGTTTCTTATTTTTCACTTTTTTTTCAAAAGGTCTTGCGAAGATCAGTTATTCCTGTCGCGACAAATTTAGAATGTGCATAATTCACCTCACTCTTTCGGTTGAACACTTTTCAGACTTAATTATTCTTTTACTGACAAGTTATATCATAAGGCTGAAAGTCAATATTCTACAAAATTCTATGAACAGGAAAAAAAATTTCTTTCTATTTATTATTAATATTTTATATCTATTTTTAATTTATCTAAAATGAAAAAAAAGGGTATTTGTATCAATTTCAGTGACATGCAAATCTTTTCATATTTCTCAAGAAGGGGATCGTCTATGATTGGTTCATTTATGAATTATTTAACATCCTGTAGTAAATTTGTGGATTATGTCATCAAACCTCATGAACTGTTCAATCAGAATCGCTGTAATAAAAAATATGACTTTCAAACTCCCAGAAGATAAAAGCTTTTTATTGTCTCCATGGACTAAATTATATTTACGTAGCTTTTTTCCCAACATGTCGGTTTAATAGTCTTCTAAGTTTTTTACATTGCAAATGTTGTGGCAAAGTAACTACTTTATCAGCAATAAAGACGTCTGCACATAACGATTTCGAAACGAGACCTCCGTTTAAAAGTATTTAAATCGTAAAAGTAAACCTTGATAGATAAATAATTCGTTTTTCTACTCTATCAGAAAGTTTAAAATTTTAGAGAGGGAAGCAAATATATCCGTATTATTGAGACGTTGAGAAGTTATCTAATATGAATCTTGTAAAAATAATAATTCACTGGAAGTTACAATTTCATGACTTATTCGTATACAATCTGAAAGATGTCTACCTTACCGGGAAATACCCGGGAATTTTATTCAGAGACCGAGATTTTTCTCTCGAATGTACTAATATAAAAATTAAAAGTGGTTTCATATGCTTTATATAGAGAATTTTCTAAGAGATTCGTAATTCTGAGTTGGGACAGGCAAAAAATTTTAAAAAAATTTGATAATTCAGGTAAAGAATTACAATTATCCTGACTTGGAACAGGGAATTTTTGAAAATAATTACACTTCTAAGTTGCTTCATGGAATTTCAGTAAAGACATATAATTTTAAGTTTAGGACAGGGAATTTCCGTGAAGAATTATGATTTTTACTTTAGGATAGGGAATTTCAGTAAAAAATTATAATTTTGAGTTTGGAACAGGGAATTACAGTAAAGAAATATAATTTTGACAATTGGGACAGGGAATTCTCGTAAAGAATTATAATTTTGACTTTCGAACAGGGGATTTCGTCAAGGATTATAATTTTTACTTTGGGACAGGCAATTTCCGCAAAGAATTAGAATTTTGACTTTGGGGCAGGGAATTTTCTAAAAGAATTACGATTTTAAGATAGAACTTTGAATTTCCGTGAAGAATGACATTTTTCATTTGAGGTTCACTTTAGAACAGGAAATTTCGTTAATGATTATAATTTTTACTTTAGGACAGAGAGTTTCATTAAAGAATTATAATTTGACTTGGAACAGGGAATTTTTGACATGAAAGGGTAATTTTTGAAAGAATTTGAATTCTGATGTAGAAGAAGGGAATTTTTAAAAATTCCTGTTCCAAATCAAAATTCGTGAGATTTTGAAAATTCCTTGTTCCAAACTAGAATTTGTTTGAATTAAAAAATTCTTTTCTTTTTGCAAATAAAAATTTTTCAGAATTTGAAACTTCTTTCTTTCAATTTTTCGAAAAAGGAAGTTACTATATTTCTAAATTATAGTAGAAAATGTTGTTAATAAATATAATTCTGACGTGGAACAGGGAATTTTTGTTAAAAAAATGTTATGGTGTCTTGAAACAAGCCATTTTCGTAAAGAATTATGCACTCATCTCGCGTAACTGGGCCGGCCTCGGGTCTGGTCAGCACAGTAACGGGCGTTATTAAAATCTAGATTCAACCTGATTTAAAGCGACGTGTGAGTAAACACTAAGGACTGCATGTATAATCTCTGAACCCGGCACACGTACAAAAGTATGTGTCCAGAGAGTCACGATGTAAACAACTTCTGATACGGCACTGACTGCCCGAGCGAAGACCTTGAGTACAGGGCGTCAAGGGACGCTCAGGGGGGAGACAGAAGCAGTCAAGCGTGAACAACCGTGAAGCCGGTACAAGAACGGGCGGCACAGTTACGCGAGATGAGTGTATTATCACAATAACCTTATTAGAATAATATTTCAGTTTGGATTTTTTTACAGATGTGTTCGATTATTATTAAGGCTTTAAGTGAGACACCTGATCGACTCAGAATTTTCAAGACTCATTTTTAATCGGAAATTATCTCGAATTAAGTTTTTTACTTTCTCATGATTTATGATAGAAGGTACATGGAGAAAAAAGTTTCTGCTAAACTTACTGAAGGTGACAGCATACATTTTTCTGTATGATTTACTGCAAATTTCTGTAAGATTTACAGAAAATATCCATAAATCTGTAAGCTACATATAAATTCTGTAAAGATTGCTGAAAATTCTGTAAGCCATACAGAAAAACTATGCTTCCACTATTTTAACGTAGGACCTCTGTAACATAAACAGATTTTTTTTCTGCGTGTATTAGATTCATTTGAATTATGAGATTTCTTTGCTAATAAAAGACGCAAATAGAGAGAGGTAAATTGGTAGCACAGTGTTTATTTTTTTCAGATATTTTAATTAATTACTTTCTTGTCTTACTACCGTCAAGTACTGGGACGGAAGGAACTAATGATATTTTTATCATTTTCAGGGTTTCGTAAAAGGCTACGCCGTCGCGTCCGTCCGTCCGTCGTTTACCATTCATTTTTGAAATTTGACATATGGTATATATTAACCATCCATAATGTACTTGAGGAAAATTATATTGATCCTTCTATTCATTATGGTTTTTTATCAATGATTGAAAACAAAGAAAAATTAAGAAATTTGGAACTTTGGCTTTTTAGATCCCTATGCTGGTACTTTTTTTTATCCCGATTTTCCTCAAAGATGGCTCAAATTGAAACTCTTGGCATGTGGAACTGCGAAATGAGTTTCATGTATCTCTTTGGGTTGATTTTTGTCATTTTCTTCTTGGGAAGAGAAAAATAGGAAAAAAAAAGAAAAATCGCAAGCACTGAGAATCAAACCGTAAACGTCCAAGTTATAAACCGCACGCGCTACCGACTAAACTACCGCAAGTTATAAATTCGACTTATTAAAATAGAAAGTTACTCATTCGCTCATGTCATACAAAGCTGATCAGCACCACGTCTGGGCCCAGCGTCGGACTGGCTTGGGCTTCAGGGTGGGATTCCACCCGCGCCCCCTTTGGTACGGCGCTCCTTAGGGTACTTAGTTCAAAAAATTTGCTTCGAAATTTAATTGAAAATGAACTAAACGTGAGGTGTCATTGATAAATAACGGGAAAAAAGAGAAAATGCTTTTTTTATCTTTTGTTCATCAGTTTTCGTGTATTGAGACCCTATGTCCACTCGCACCCTAGGCGCCCAGTCCGCCGCTGTCTGGACCAGATTAGACTGTCAAGTTGATGAGAAAAAAATTCTTGTTTTGCTAGTATCGATTTCTTATTTCCTATCATTCTAGACAACCTGTCAGTTTTTCGAAATACATACGTGAAAAAAAATTTGCTGATCGAACATAGAAATTTTTTTGTTCTTGGAAAGTTAATCAGCGCCAAACCTGGGCCAGACCTGACACTAGACTACCATGAAATTTATCCACGCGGGATTTTCGTTCTATTTTGGACTCGAATACCTTTTAAAAAGTTTGTGTATGCACTAGCGGTACCAGTAAAAATTTTTTTACCAGTACCGACAAAAAATTTTCTTACCGATGTTTTCATCATATTTTTATTAAGATAATTACGCGAAGACACGAAGTTTGTAAAAAGGAAGTAATTCCAAATGTTAAATAATTTCCATTGACATTGGAAAGGGTTAGGGGTGTGACCTAATCTATATCTGCGGCCAATAACAAGGGTGTCGCCCCCCCGCGAGAGAGTGGAAACGGTTTGCGGTTTGACCTAAACTATTTCTGGGACCAATCACAGGGATGCTTGCCCCCTACAATACATTGGAAAGGGGTAGCCGTGTGACCTAAACTATTTCTGTGACTAGCCACAGGGGTGCCACCCCCCAAAAGACATGGGAAAGGGGTGGCGGTGTGACCCAAACTATTTATGTGACTTTGAAAAGGGGTAGCGGTGTGACCTAAACTATTTCCGGGATCAATCACAAGGATGCCTTCCCTCCATGAAACATTGGAAAGGGGTAGCGCTGTGACCTAAACTATTTCTGTGATTAGTCACAGGTATGCCTTCTCACCCCCACGAGACATTCATTTCATGTCACACCTAACAATTTGTTTTTGGTAAATAGGTAGCAGTACCACGCCAGTTGTAATGAAGGAGAAATACCAGTACTGCCTGTTATTTCTGTGTCATCTATCGGCATAGTACTGGTTTACAGCTGGCTCAGTACTGATACGCATTACTGGTCAAATACCGACATTAGAGTTAAGCCAACGGTTGGCATTGTACGGGTTTACTATACTGGCACGGTACTGATATAAATTACTGATTAAATACCGGCACAGTAGTTTTGCCGACGATTTTTGAAATTTTAAATTTTGGGAATTTTTGAAAAATTTTTAATTCTCCAGAAAGAGGACTGAGAGGGCACCCCCTTTTTTCAAGAACCCCAAAATGTTATTTTTGACGTATCTCTAGCCAGTCTCGAGATATTTCAAGTTTTTGAAAATTTTAGTTAAGGGATTTTTGAAAATTTGTTGATTTTTACAGAAAGAGGACTAAGATGCCGAGAAAAGCGCCCTGATTATGAATATCTAGGGTAATTTTTCGAAAAGTTGGTCGTTAATTGCTGAAACAATTTTTTTAAACAAATACATTATTTCCAAAAAAAATATCCTGTGAAATATTTTCGAGAAGGTTTGCACCAAGACAAGACTTTTTCTGTTCACACCTTTTTGGTACAATTAATGGTTTTTAAGTTATAGCGTTATGAATAATTAAATTTGCACTGAAATTGTCATTTTTGCAGGTAGATATCTCAGCATCTGTTGGCCCAAGAAATTTCGATAAAAAATGCAAGTCGCGTACTCTACACAGGAAAAAGAAATTTTTCGATCGAACTGAGACTTTTTGTGTATACTTTTGTTATTTATATTTTTGTATAAACAAGAGTTTTAGTTTGACGAAAAAGTTCTTTCTTCTGTGTGGAGATGTGTCCTGAGAAGCCATTCATATTTTTTCCAAAATTTCTTAGTTCAATAAGTGATGAGATATATCTACCCCCAAATATGTCAATTTTAGTGCAAATTTAATTAACTTGAAAATGGTTAATCGTTCCAAAAAAGGGTACATAGAAAAAAGTCTTGTCTTGGTTCAAAGCTTCTGAAAAATATTTTATAGAATATATTTTTTTTCATGAATAATCTATTTGTTTAAGCAATCAACGACCAACTTTTCGAAAAAGCTTCCTGGATATTCATAATCTAGGGGCTTTTCTCGACATTTTAGCCAAAGCTACCCACTAGAGTCTAGAGCGACAGGTTACTGGTGGATGAATGCAAGTGCGACCCCAAAAGTGAATAAAAATCTTATTTCTACGTTCTCAACAAATGAGTGAATGAAATGCTTTTTTTTCATGTTCCAGATATTTTGAATTAACCATAAAGCGAATTCTACTCTCTGCAATGTTTATTTAGAACCGCAAGCAGTCCGGGTCTAAAATCTCTGTGCTCCACACCTGGCTTGATATATTTGGAGGCCGGAGTTCTCAAACCATACAAAAACGCAAACTCTAGCCCCAAAAATGAATGAATTAAGTAGAGCTTTGGAGAATAAATTCAAATCTACTTCCTTTAAACAGTTATTACGCTGATATTGCCTTATTTGCCAAACAGTGACCGATTTAACAACGGACGGAGTTTACACTTTACACTTAATAAAAATACGCAAAATTTTACCTTAGTTTGTCTTGGTTGAAATGAAAATCTTGTCATTTTAATTTTGGAATCATACGTAGATGTAGCGTGTGGAATGTGAATCTAGTATTACAAGATTTCAGGTATGTACTATTAATTGAAAAACTCAACAGAATTGTCGGAAAGTCATCCAGCTGTAATTGTAAACTTTGTCCGCCACAAAAATTTCGGGGAAACTGTTTGAACGAGTTTTTAATTACGTATACACATGTTAAACTAAAAACTTCTATTATAGTATCCTATTTTTTGAGATGAGCTTTTGAACAGAAATAATTAAAATATTCATTATATTCATCTTATTTATAATAAACTTTCCTAAAGTTGGTCACTTGTATGTGGGGAGCAGAGATTAGTGTATTTTTTTGGTATTTAGACTTAATACATAAATGTACAAACTTTTAGAATGATTAAAAATATTTCCTCAAAGTTATTACTTGGGGAAGCGAAAGGAATATAAGTAAATCCACAATATACCAACAATTCAACCGTGTGCTTCACTAATAATTATTTTTTAACCATTTTTTCATAATTTATTCTAGCCAGTACTGCCCCTGTACTGGTACAGTACAGCAAGTCAGTACAGAACTTAGTTATCATTATGAGTTTAAAGTAGCCCGCCAGGACTGACTTGTGATACTGTCCCAGTACTGCATGCCAATACCCAGCCGATTTATTATTAGGGGTTAAGCCAATACTGTGTCAGTGCCAGCGGTACGTACTGAGCCAGTACTGGCCGAAGACTGCCAGTCAGTACAGAAAATTGTTATCATTAGGAGTTTCACCATTACCATGCCAGTATTCTATTAGTATCGCAGCAGTACCGAGAACCGTCCGGTGGCACTGGCGCGGTACTGCGCCGGTGGTAAATTTCCCCCTGGGGTGGTAAAAGTGCTGAAATTATGCAGGTATTATGTGCATTAACATACGGATATATGCATTATTATGCACCGTAAACTGACTCGCCGGTATAATTTTGCGACAAGGAAAGGTTAAAAATGTTTGATTGCTAATAACAATCTGAGTTCTCTACCGAACAGTTTTCAGCACAAAATAATCAGCTTTCCAGTGCATTCGAAAACAATAGATTCGTCAATCGGTGGACGGATTATCAACTTCAATTTCGAGGTTTTGTTTCTCCCACAGGCACGTCATCAATCGAGGAATCGATAACTTCGCCGTTTCAAGGAGCCTCCGCACTAGCTTCCGAGGTATGGTCATTTGAAAAAACCCGTTTTTGAAATTTTTTTGCGAAAAGTCATTACTTTTCAGAAATTACACTGTACCATTGAATCTGTCAACCTCATAAAGAATTGTTCTATGTTTGAGTGAAAGAAGACTCAGTTTGCAGTAATTTCAGAAAAAGAACAATGTTCTACCCCCAATAGGTCATAAGTTATGACCTCTTAAAGTTGACCATTTTCGGCATTTTGTCATTATCGAAACAAGTCGTTCCAGGATGAATGTAGAAAAAAGATTGAAAGCAACAATTCACGCAAACGTAATTTTTTGCAGCTTTTTCAAAAAACGAAAAAAAAACGGGTTTGTCAATTGATCTAGTCTAGAGGTTTTAGAGCATGAATATGGTGGG
>JAUMHM010000083.1:26253626-26265953 GCA_032362435.1 Melikaiella ostensackeni
CACAAAGGTTTTTTTTTTAAATTGACCTTTGTAGTTAATTTCGAGTAAAAGTACCAGATGCTTGGAATATTCGCATACCCTCCGTTCTGGAAGAAGCGTGAGCGCTCTGAACGCGGGAATTTTGAATTTTTACCTCTGAAACATTAATTTAGCCGTGCGCGGTTGACCATTTTCCTCGCGGAGCTCCCGAAATAGTCGATTTATGCGCGCATAATGCACAAAACGCATTATGTGGCGTTGCGCCCCGACCCCCAAATTATATGCTATATTATGCGGATTCAAAATTAGGTGGAATAGTCCCAAAACATGATCAAAGATTAATATTTGATCACTTTTACCACTATTGAATAATTATGCAATTATGCACTTGCGTAAAGTTGATGTCCCTAATTATGAAGCTTCTCTTTAAAATATAAAAGATGTAAAAAAGTTCCAAACCCAAAATTTCCACTGAAAGGGTTGTACAAAAAATTTTCATAGCCCTTATCACAGTTCTAAATCGTCAAGTGAGAGGTTAAAAAACGTTTGACGTAGGACTGTGAAGTGTAAAGCTGGGAGAAGGGTAGGAAAAAACACGAGTGCCGAGATCCATTAAGGCGCATGCGGGTGGACATCTGCAAGTGTGTATATGGTTGGTGCGAGGCGGAATGGCCGGCCGACCAGGAATTTCTCGAGTAGTCAGTAGGCGGTAATGCATTGACGATAGGGGACGATAGTCTTAGCGAGACGCGAGGAGAAGGGAATCGGGATCCTCGAGGACCGGCTGTTGTCCTCCCCTCCATCATCACTATCCTCCAACTTTACGTCGTGGAATCGAGGAACCGTGGATCGTCGACACTGGTGCGGCGGCTGCAGTGTCTGAACACGGGAATCATGACTTCGAGTGAGTCGGCTCGGCCCTCCGCTTTCCTTCCATCTCAGTCAGTCTGCCGTCGTCCGCCCTAACGTAGAGTTTCGATGTTTGTGTCGCATATTGCTGCAAGTTTCTGTCGTTCCCCTTTCTCAACTCGTGGTCGTTTCGGATTAGTTTTCAAGTTCTAAAACAGACTGTTAATAGAGTTCCTCAAATAAAATAGAAGATATCATTTTTAAAAACCCTGCACCGCAATATATCTGTGATAAAGAGTTCAAAGAGCGACTAAAAGGTCGTGAACTCCGAGTGAAAGTCGATGCCCCATTAGCATAGCAAGTGTTGATTCGTCATCTGTGGGATGAGCTACACAGGAAGTAGTGTTGCATATTCTCAGTGTTCAAGTGTTATTGTGTTATTGAGTTGTTATTAAATATTATTAAATTTAGCAGGAGACAAATACTCAGAATTATATTGTGTGTGCTAAATCAGTGCCTGTTTAGTAATGTGCGCACTGCACACCAACTAAAAAGAAAAAGAAAATAAGTTTGGCTGAAGCATACGACTGATAAGTCTTCAGTTGTTCTCCTTGAAGCGATTTGACCCACATGGAGAAACGATTAGAGAACAGGTGCAAAATCCTGTCTTGCATGGAGTAGTTGTCTTCGAGGTTTGAAGTTTCATAGCTTTCTTCCGGGCCTTAAAAATTTATGTCCCGAGATTTCGGGTTCAAGACATCAGACACTTCGGATAACACGTGTCTAGATGGTGAGAAGTTCGACTGTATTGATGGTCCTCAGAAAGAGAATCCTGATTAAATGTGCGATCCCACGGTTCTTTTGGATTTAGTGCCCAGCGAAGGATTGCTCAAGAGGCCTAGCATGGATTATAACGAATATACATATTGCTATGGACTGTACGGCGGACGAGGTGGGTTAACGAACTCAATCATGTTTAAATTTTTAAATTCCTTTTCTGATAATCTTGATGTCGCATAAAAACTGTTTTATGACTAACCCATAAGGTTTCAAACTTGCAAATTAGAAAAGAGAATTAGTGTTTTAGATAAAGAATCAGGAAAGTGAAGAATGTGGTTCATTTGGCAGTCAATTTTTGACATTCTCATCAGAAAAGGTATTAGATTTGTGTAAAATTTGATCCCCTCCGTTTTTGTCAAATTTCCATGTTTTGAAACCCACTGAACCCGAAAAACAGGTTTTTACGAATTTATCTGCCTGTATGTATGTCTGTCTGTGAGCACGATAACTTTTAAAATAATGAATCTATTGGATTGGCCTTTGATACACTCTTTTAGTGTCGAAAACTGAAGGTCAGTTTCGTTAGCCTGCCATTTTGGATGAAAATTTGAAAACTTGGAGCATTTTCAAAATTTTTGAGACCATTTTTTTCAAGATTTAAAAATTATATGTACAGCTATTCGTAGTACTCATAAATTCGAACAATTTATCCTTATAAATTTCTTGGATAAAAAAAAATTATGAGAGTTATAGCATTTTCAAAATTCAAAAAAAGAAATGAAAATGAAAATTTGAAGCCAAACAATGCGCGATATGAAAAAATGTCAAGAGGAAGAACACTGCTTTTTGACAGCCCTACAAGATTATCATAACAACTTTTTGAATTTTTTAAAAAATCGAAAATTCAAATTTTGAGCCAAATAACGCGAGATACGAAAGAAAGTTAATGTATCAAAATTGTTGCTTCTACGAAGACCCATAAGCTTTCTTTTGAACAATTGTAAATCATCAAGATAATTTTTTAATCGTCTTTTTAATTATTTATGTGTGTATACTATACGGTGAGCGCAGAAAATTGAGCGCGAAGCGTGAATGTTATGATGAGAATGTATTCCGTAAGGCCGATAGAGCCTTAAGTAAATAAATTTCCTTCTTAATTTGAAATAAAAAACAACTTTAGTCATTCTTACATGAAGAATATATAACACCGATCACGAAGCGCGGGATCCACATGTTTTGGAGCGCGAAGCGCGACGACCGAATCGTGCGCCCTAGGCGCGCTCAAACTTGCGAGCGAAGCACTAGATGAGAATGTGCCCGCGAAGCGGGCATATTTTTTGTTACGTATTTAAAAAATTGTAACGCAATGAGTTTCATTGAATTGAAAAAAGTTTGCCTTTATTTACGGTCTTTATTTCAATACACTTGGCGTAATTGTTTTTCAAGGCCCCATTTCATTAGTCATTTTTGATTCGCGGTCATACCTATATATGCACGAAATTTTAAATATTAGTGTATGAACACTTTCGAAAGCTTATATAATATGTACGTAATATTAATAAGAAAACAGAAAATAAAGCTGTCATTTATTACAGTTGTGATCGCATAACATTACACTCAAACCCCGGTTTAGCGACCGTGACGGGGGTACCCTCAATGGCCTCGGTTTCTAAATCGGGGTTCTCCAAACCGTAAACAATCAGGGACGTGCGAACCACTTCCTAATATTACGCAATCTGCGAACGTGAGTTCGAATCTGAGTACACGCGCAATGCGCCTTTATCTATACGCTGCTGGCGTTTCACGCTTGGTTGAACACCGTCTCTTGTCCCGCGCACCGGAGAAACTGGGTGGACCAGCAGTCGGCCAGCAGTTCTAGGAGTCTTTGAACCGGGAGTTTCTAAACCGGGGTTTGAGTGTAGCTAGGAACTTGATAGGAACTCCAAACGGGTACTCGGGCCCTCGGATACCCGGTTTCTACCGGATAATGCCCTATAACCAAAGAAAGAAACAAATGCCATACGTAAACGTTTGGCTTCAATTTTTTTTTTATACTTATTAATTCTGTTTATACTGCTAACTTCTCAGTGCCAATAACACTCACGGATACCCAGGTACCCCGGTATTACTTGATTACCCGGAAACCCGAATTTTTATTCATTACTTGGGTACCCGAGTACCCAGATATTACCAAATGCATCGGGTACCCGCCCGGGGTCCTGGGTATTCGGGTATCGGCTAAATATCTATCACTAGCAATTACTACTTACTTCTCGCTAAATTAAAGTTTTTAACTTCAGGATATGAAAGAGAAGGAGTTAGGCATTATAAATTTAAAGCATTAATATCTAGCTTAAATTTTTTCGGTAATACATTGAAAAAACCCTAAAAAATTGTCCCGCTGAGTTCCGTCTTACGTTATGTAATTACTACGTTAAATATATAAAAAGAAGTTTTCGTTCTTAAATATAAAAAGAACTTCAGTATTTGAACGATCAATCAACACATGCTTTAAATTATTAAATATATACATTATAAAAAGAACGATCATTTTTTTAATGAATCATGAACTTTAAAATCTTAAATATAAAAGGATCTTCGATATTTTAACGGAGATGGTTGGTAACACCGAGCACAACGCTAAATACATTTTTTCGAAGAGCGATACATAATTTATTGCAAAATAAAAAAATAAAAAAAATTCCGGACTATTTCCCGGCGCTTAAAATTCCAGGCTAATTTTCGGTTTTCCTGGTCAGTGGCCAATCTACAATAGCTCAATTTCTCGTTCCAACAGTTACACAATTTATAAGATTACTCATCAAAATATATCGTTTTTTTTTCTTCAAAATGACTTTCCCTTTTCAATCAACGTACGCCCTCCACACGACTTTTTGAGGAAAAAGGAGACAAGTTTCGACACACAGTTTAATCTCCTTACTATTGTTTCATGATTGAAATCTTCACTATTCTCACCATTAGGAAAAATTGAAAAAATGCTGAGAATTGACTCACACTCTAGAAAAATTGGGCGAAGTTGAGTAGGAAAAATCTGCTCATATATGCCAAGTAACCCCATATGGAACTATTATTTGCATTTATTAATTGCATAAGTCAGAAAATATCCCCTGGCGGGTAAATTTTGACCCTCACTGCTCTACGTTGTATTCTCGCGCAATACTGTTCCAAGTTCACTGTATAAAAAACGGACATGAAGTAGTACTATATGTAAGCGCGACATGGAGCCGTTTTAAATAGAGGCATCTAGTTAAAAAAAATCTTAAAAATGGCTGAACTGCAAAAAATACTCAAGCTTGATATTTTGAAAATTAACTGTTTGTGTCTTGAGATATTTCAGTTGAAGTACAAATGCATTCAATTTATTTATAATGCTATATGCATTTCCTTTCCATCGACCATTTTCTAAAGTAAGTCAGTGAACCATTTTTCATGAAAGAAAAAAGTTGAAAAGCTGATCAATGCCTTCCATCTTCAAGGGGTTTCATTTCCCATAATTAGAGAAACTTTTCTATAGTACATTTCAGAGTAAGTGAAATTAAAAAGTTCAAGAAAAGAGAATGCCATTGAATGAAAAAGCAAGGCTAAAAGAATCTAACAATAAAAATCGTCCAATAAAATAATAACGTGTTCAAAGAACAAGATTCTATCTTGGCACATGCTTATTGAAAGGTTTTATTTCAGGAGCTCGAATGACAAGGTCCAAAATCTGTGGCAAAATCTGGAAGCTTGCCAATTGCCATGTAAAAATTGCCATGTAAATTGTATGGCGCATCAGCGCCCTCTCCGAGATAGAACCCTTTTATTTGCACGCTCTGAGATAGAACCTTGTCATTTAGACAAGTCGATATTCTAAGGTTATTTTCTATTCCGGGGTGATACATACTCTTTAATAATTTTTATGCCAAAAAATTCTTTATCGGAAACAGCTAGTTCTTCTTAGTCTACAATACATATTTACAAGTCTTTTACAATCAATATCAAGAAATTAAACAATTTGAAGCTCAAAGTCTCAGACACAAATAAAAATTTGTTTATATTACGAAAAAACTTTGATAATTAGACAAAAATTTATTTATTTAAAATAAAATTTGTATGAATCAAACAAATGCTTTTCTTAACCCCATATCAAAGCAATGATTTGTTTGAATGCAGCAAACTTTTTTTCTAAATGTTTGCAAAAATATATATTATACATTGTATGATGCACGTATATGCCAGATATGATTTACTAAAATCAGCATCGAAAAATTTGAAGTCATAACGGGTATGGAATCGAATCAATTATCTCGAGATTTTAGAATCTATCCAGGTGCTGCCACCTACATTTAGTTTGATTGGCGTAAAGCCCATTACAATACATTATTCTCAAAATACCCAATATTTCGATCTGCCTAAACGATACTATAGTATTTTTTTATTCCTAAGAAAAAAAGTCACTTGGGAGAGGTGCGAAAAAGGCGTTTCTTCTCCAGATGGCGCTGGTGTCTTTTACATTGCCTATAATTCTCGTTATGAAAGAATAGTAAAGTTGCATATAATTAACGATAGGGGCTTTGTATAAAGAGAACTTTTAAAGAAAATCCGAACGAATTGAACTTAAACTGCAGACAGGTGAAAAAAAAAATGTGCTCCAAGAGGCTTTAAAATATAGGGATAGAACTCTAAATGAACGTCCGTGCTCAGAAAAAAAATTCAATCCTACCGTTTACACAAATGCTGAAACATGCAGAATTAGGAAAAAAGGGACTTACAGGTCTGGCAATATTTGATGGTCTGTTCAATAACGTTGATCCTGACTTTCTGGCTGTAGCCGAGTGATTCAGAGCTGGACTGAGGCTTCCCACTCGAATGCTGTTACTGGTACTCGACTCCGTTCTTTGCTTCTTGGCTGGGCGACGAATCTCTCCGCTGTCTAATCTCTTTTGCTTCGGAGTTTCCTGGAGAAATAAATATTCGCCTTATTTCGTTGCCTTTTTGATCATTCAAATGATTAAAGTGCGGCCCATTCAAGCCTAACTGTATGGTAACTCATGCCCTAAAAACTTATAAATTACTTATGAATATATAATATTTCAAAATTTTTAAACAACCAACCTTGCGTGGTTTTGAAGTTTTCGGTATCTTCTTCTCAACCGAGATCGTATCATCCTTAAGCCTATCAAATAAGGAGTCGGGATCAAGGCCATCCTCGAATATCTACAAAAAAAACAACGACTTAGGGCAATGGATCTAAAAAATGTATTTAAAAATCTTAAATTCGAAGAAAAAAAGGCTTAAATGCTTTTAGAAACTCACTTCTCCTTTAGCAATAAAATCTTCGATTGCCTCTACTGCATCTTTAAAGGGACCTGTTTTGCTGGATTTCACCAAGGTTTCTTTGAATTCATGATAGGGCTTGATGTTAGATTCTTCTATCCATGCACTAAAACAAAAAAAAACTGTTTTAGTGTCGAAGAACAAGGAAATTGAAGAAAATATTTTTAAAATAGGGTATTGAACTTACTAATTGTTGGTACCAAAGAAGAATATGCACTGCACTGGTCCTTTTTTGGTGTTCGAAGGCTTCTTTAAATCCTTTGAAGGAAGGGACACCTTGAAATATTGTTAGAATTAGTATTTACGTGTGCATAATAAATTTAAATTAGTGGTGAACGTATGTTAGGGAACCAGTTTGCCACCGGTAGTTTTCGAGATAGTCCCAATTTTGTGGGTAGGTTAAAATTCCCCAACGATTATTAGCTATTTACTTAAATCCTTACTTAACCTATCGGTACTATATTGTAATCATAAAAAAGCTACCAGAAGTAACCGAATTTTGCAATTGAAATAAAAAGTATCACGAATTACAGGTAACAGATAACAATGAATGACTATGATTAACAATGAAAAATTAATTATTAATTTATTAACAATTATTAATATCAACAATTAATGATTAGAGATCAAAATTAGTGACAGATGAAAAAAAAAGTATTTATTCAATGTTTAGCAGGAGGTTTGGCGCCAAAGATGTCGATTATATTGAACGTGTGTATCCAAACTTGACTGTCGAAAAACCGACTGTGCACGGGAGAAGGTTTTCTGCAGTTTCTCTTTCCTGTGATACAAAATTTTTTTCTATGAATTAATTCTTAATAAATAAAAATTTTGCGTCAAGTCAATCCATGCTAAACGAATTTTTTAAATTCTGCAACAAGATATTGCAAAAATGGTTGAAATTTCAGTGTTGTTAACGATGATGAATGCCTGTAACTATAGAGTAATCGACATTTTAAAATAACTTTGGGCCTATTTTAAGTCAGCGTCTTGCACCGGGAAGGTTCCCATATTCACAATATTGTTAACTTACTTCTACAATTCGGTAACAATTTCGTTAGTAGGCTATCGCAATTTCAGATTTTAAGAAACCTAAGAGTATCTTAAAATGATAATATTTTTTAAATAACTTGTTACCGAAATAATATCCATTCATTTAGGGCTTATTTAAGCGCAGAATTATGATACCCTTTGAGCCATTTCGAAAAAATATTATCCTTTAATTTTTAAGAAATAGGAAAAGGACCCCCGCACTTTTCTCATGGAAGTTGGGTTTCGGTAAAATTGGCCCAATTTGATATACGTTGTAGTACTACAAAATATATCAAATTGGATCAATGTAACCAAAGCCCAATTTCCATAAGGAACTAGCAACTAGATAAAAACAGTTAGTCTCACAATTTCGAACGAACGTAAGCAGTTTATTTTTATTTTTAAATATTTAAACTCTTAAAGCTATAATATCCTCCTACTTATTTACATATTTAAATCTGCCTTGTTATCTTAAATCATCAAACAAGAAGGCGGTCACAAATGTGTAATTTTGAAACGTTTAATATAACCCTGTTAAGTGCACGGAGAAAAACGAAGATCCGAAAACTATCAATGCCCGGTAAGAAGGTTTACATTGAAATAGATACGAGATTTACCAGTCTAAAGTGAATAGAGCAATTATTCAGTGCATTCGAATCCTTGATTATGCATTTTTTTAATCCATGAAATCACATAGGAAATGCAAAAATTCAATCCACTTTGACGAAGTTTTTCTCAATACTCATGATTATTTTCTAAAAGAATTAAAAACTACAATTCGTAATTCTATTCAATAACATACTTTTCAATTTTAACGTTTATTGAATAACTGTTAAGTAAAAAGCTTTTTAAAACACTGCATTGATCACTTTATATCATTAGACTTTATTTCCACTCATAAGTTTCTGATAAATTATTTTACATATTTTTTACTACAATTTTATTTCATTTTCCAACGATAGAATTTGAATAAAGAAAGTATTTACCAATGAGGTAATGTCGTTTCATGCCAAATCTTATCGGATGTCTTAAATTTCATGCTTTGAGGGTGTATCTGACACTTTTAATATAAATCGTGCTTTAATTTTATTTTAGGCTGTGTTTTTCCATATTTTGAGCAGGATTGAAATCACTTGAATTGATTAAGTCACTAGTAAAATACATCCTGGAAACTGTATACTTGACTACTAGTATTCAGTCCCTTATTATTCTTTTTCGTCTCAGAAGAAACTTAAGTTTCCGGGCAGTTTAGTCTTGTATTATGTCAGAGAGAAACACAAAGTCTCTCGGCAACTTAGTTTCGTCTCAGGGAAAAGCAAAATTCTTTTTCTCAGAAAAATTAGGCAAATTGACCTTTGAATGAGTCTAGTAAATAAAGCTTACATTTTCATTCATTTCCAATATTGAATCTATTTTTTTTGTGTTTCATAGGCTTGTTTCAAAGTTTAAATTGTATAATTTTCTTTGACGGTAATTTCAATTTTCGAAAAGCGTTCTAAACATTACCTGGCGTAAAGCATGAAATGAGAATTTCAAAAATGTTACAACCTTTATAAAAAGAACATTTCCATAGTACTCTGCAATTACAGATTAAGTATGTATTTTCACTGGTTTAAAGCTCTTTAAAAACTGATAAGCTACTAAAATTTTACGGTTTCAACATATTCAACCCGTGTAACGAAAATAAAATATATGAAACTATTTGTTTCAAGCGGGAAGATAACTCACAAGTCATGTGTACAGATATTTTGAAGTTACTGACTGAAAGTCACTTGAATTCAATTATGAAAGACATTGAGAGCTTAACTTGGAAAATATTAAAAACTTTTAACACTTGTGAATGCAATAAAAAACTATTATTTATATTTATGAAGTTTTCGAACAAATAAGTTGATAAAAGCGTTCTTGCTCTGGTGTAAAGTAGTGGAACATTTTTAATGCTATGGTTTTCAAACAAGTCTTTCTACTAAACTTCAAAATTTCGAACCATTTACAAATGTATGATCCAGAGAAAGACTATCCTAGATTTAAATTGCACTCATATATTTAATATGAAAATCAGCATAAGCTTACCCTTTCTTTGCATTTGAATAATTAATATTGTGTAAGTTTTTGTAGAATTACATTACAAATAGGCCGTGGCTACGTGTACAGAAACTTTGGTACGAATAGCCGAGTTTTTTCGGTCCGAATAGTGGGACCTGGAAAAGTAGCTATTTGTACCGAGATTTCGGTGCAATTAGCTGCATTTTTTCAGGTCATAGATACACCTGACACTCCCTTACAAATATTATAGACTGAGATTTAATAATTTCTTCATAAACTTGTACAAAAACGTGGCAAAAAAAGTATTTCTAATTCTCATACTTTAAATGACTAAAAAAATAGTTGTTCGTCCTTAATTCTTATAAAATTTGAATAGCTAATAATTTAGATCCTGTATAAAGTAATGAACTCATTTCAAAGCTTAGGAATAGCCAGAGGATGACCCAAAAACTTTCATTTTAAAATCTTCCTTTGCGCTTACGGTAAGTAGTTGCTTCATCCTTCACGTCAACTTATCAAATTTATAATCACACAACTATTAGTCACAAATTTGTAAATTCTTTTTCAATGTGAAAAACACATTACCGACGTCAACACTTAGACTTTTCCGTGGCATTTAGCTTCCTTTTGACCCACAGGTAACTGTCATATCTATTTTTTTTAATTACAATGAATCCGGTAAATAATTGAACAAATCTAAAAAAGTAGAAAAACGATTCTTCCTCCTAGTTCGATCTCTACTTTTATCCAGTTTCAGAATCTTGAACCCAATAGTATAATACTCTTGTAAATCAATCAAAATCATCCATATTTACACGCCAAATTGACAACCAATTCCAGCAGACCAGAACCGGTTGATCAAATAACCCAAAAACACAAAAAAAAATTAGCTCACAGACCTCCCACAGCGATGATCAGAAACGAAAATATTCAATATTTCGGAAAACCAAGTAGACCTGAATCCAGAAAAAGTATGAAAGGTACAATTGTCCTAGAGTTTTGAACCGGGTGAATTTAGGTTATAATTTCACTTTATGCGCGCCAGTTTGAATTTGAAGGGCGGGTGTGGCGGGAGACGTG
This sequence comes from Melikaiella ostensackeni, assembly GCA_032362435.1. Lineage (NCBI taxonomy): Eukaryota > Metazoa > Arthropoda > Insecta > Hymenoptera > Cynipidae > Melikaiella > Melikaiella ostensackeni. Next base: position 26,264,730 of record JAUMHM010000083.1, read on the forward strand.
TACTACAAGTGAAACATTCACTGAACATCAACAGATGTAGAAACACGGCATTTTCAAATACCGAAGTATTCAAGTAAGTTCGATCAAAACCGAGCACCCTTTTTTGCAACGGGCAACTTTGAAGCTGATACGCGCGGGCAAAGAAACGGGTAGTGTGAGTGTGTGAGGTAAGAGGAGCCGTTAACGAGCGGCAAATGTAACTCACCCGACCAGGCCACGGCGAGAATCCCTTCATTTTGGCCCTGAAATCCAGAGAACAAGCGATTAGTAAATCTTCACAGATCCTTCTATCATTTCGTTAATGAAACACAGGCAAATACGAAAAGCACTTGATACACACCATACTAGATCACCCAATTTGTAAACTTCAGACATTTTGACAATATCACACTCTTCGTACAATATCGGCAAGCAACTGAAGCTGTCGACTGACGAGCAAGCGAGAGCGTCTTTTGTGTATTACTACGCTAGTCAAAAATGTGACTCTTTAGTCAAAAGAACAGCTATTCTCCTGAAAAAAATTCCTTTCAGCTAAATAAAAATTATTTCGCAAATGCTCAATAACGAACTTTTCTTTTTTGACGAATTTGAATACTACTTTCGTTAGTTTGTGTGAAATTTCGATACTTTAGGGAAAAATATTATATGTCAATCTTTCTATAAAATAGAGTAATTCTATAAGACTCGTTATGTCCTATATACTAAATTCTTTCGACTTTATCTTCTTAGTTCATAAAAAATAGTTTTTCTCTTTTAGAAACATATTTTTATTACAGATTTTCACATTTTTGAGTTTGGATCACGAATTTTTGGACGTCAGATCCGGTACTATTTTATCGGTAAGGAAGAGTTCGGCCAATTAGGTATGTCACGATGTTACATCAGCTGACAGAAGGCCGTACGCCGAGGGACAAGCAATAATGCAAATTGCATTGGACAAATCATTATTTTTTTAATACCTTCGAAAAAAAGATATTTCACTATGAGTGTATTTAGATTTTTTTTCTCCCACAAGTTATATAATTAAATAATAAAATCGTTGCTACAAAAATTAGCAGTTTTATTATTTAATTAAATATCTTTTGAAAAATAAAAAATATTAAACAAATACACTTATGCTATAAAATCATTTTTTGCTAGTAATTATAATTATAATGTTTCGTCCCATGCAATTGGTGTTATTGTTTGGCCCTTTGCGTTCAGACATCTGGAATTTCCCTTACC
>JAUMHM010000083.1:26284871-26298721 GCA_032362435.1 Melikaiella ostensackeni
ATGCAACATTGCCTTAAACGAAGAGAGGATAGAACAAGTTGATGAGTTCGTGTATCTTGGAAGTTTATTTACTGCTGGCGGAAAGATAGACACAGATATATCCAGACGTATAAACGAGGGGTAAACGCTAATGGAGAAAAGTCAGTAATGAGTGGGTTCTCGAGAAGTGTGGTGTAGTAGAAACATTGTTTGACAAGAGTGAAAGAAATATGCTGAGATGGTTTGGTCATGTTGAGAGAATGAATGAAGCAAAAGATGTATGCAAGGATAGGGATATACGAAGGACAATTGTTCTTAAGAAGAAGAGTGATGCCTGAAACAAAAGATTTTGGTTACTGATGAACCCGCGTGAAGAAATTTGTTTAGTGGATTAATAAAATGGCTTTGTGAAGCTCTTCACCTGGGGTGATTGCTAGAGAGATTGAACAGCGACCTGTGTCAAAGCGGTACTGAGGGACGAGTGAGTCGTTTGAATGAACAACACGCGATGACTTGTAGATTGATCTGAAACCTATCCCTTTCTACACATCCCTTACTTACCCTTACCGTATAAATTCCTTAATCCATGGTAGCATAACGAGGCTAGAACTGAACGAGTTATGCTTATCCTGAAAGGGATTTGGCTTAATGGTATAATAATAATAATAATAAATGATAATATTTCAAGGAGTATCAAGGAGTTCCTTCCTGCCCATCGGTGATTGCACCGATTCAGTCCCACGCCCAGATCGCTCCTAATCTTAGATTTAAAAAATCTGCTAGTTGTACTTGTTTATAGATTATGCTACGTTTTGATTTATAGAAAGTATCAATTATTGATTGCGGAGAGTTGAAAAGAGGAGAGAGTTGGGGGTTGGAAGAAAATGATGGAACTAATGACGTATTTACCCCGTGGCCTGATGATTGGTATTATGAATCTTGTGTCGATAAACTTACTGTGAGTAATATTAAGGAATTACAATTTTTTAGTAATAAAAAAATACATAGTTTCTTACGAACTGAAATTTTTAGTACAGATATGTTCAGGACGTAATAAATAAAATTAAAAGTTCAGGGAACTTGTACTTCTCAAAAGGCAAGTATTTAGATGCATGTAGAAAGTACAAAAAGGCATTGAGATACTACGATTGGGTAATGAAGCTGGAAGACTTACCGGATGAGCCGGACGAATCTTTTAAAAGGCAAAAGATCGCCTTGCTGCTTAATCTTACCGCTGTCAAATTGAAAGAACGCAAGTACAAGGAAGCGCTTGAAATCTGTAATAAGGTGAAAATCTGAATCCCGAAGTCAAAATTTACTTTCTTTGAATCTAATACTTACACCTGGAAAAATATAAACCAGATTTTATAAAACTTTGTCATTTTTCTTCTGATTCTAGGTCTTAGCAGTCGAGGAAAATAACAGTAAAGCTCTGTTCAGGAGAGGTCAAGCTCACCTGGGACTAAACGAATACGAATTGTGCCTTGAAGATCTCAAACAAGCAAACCAAGAATGTCCCAAGAACAAAGACGTATTGCAGGAAATAGAGAAAGTGAAACGAGTAATGAGTTCGTACTTAGTAGTAGAGAAAGCTGTTTGCAAAAGGATGTTTATGTGAAACAAAGCAATTTGATTCGTATATCGAGCATTAATGTTTTCAAGCTCCCTTTATCACTAAATGCTTAAATCAACCTCAAATCAACGATTATTTAAAGACTCAATTTATTTACAAAATCTGTTCAGAATCTACATTTTCCAGATGTAATCGGCTGAGTTGTCGTTTGCGCAAAACATTTATTCGGAAAAAGAATTTGATTTACAAACAATCAACGACAGGTTTACGAGGAGAAAAAGCTGGGTACAGTTCAAATTTTCCAAGTAGGTACATACAGACATTTTACGTGCCGTTCGTGATATTCGTTTCAAATGAGAGTAAGACTTTGCTGAGCTGAATGTTTACTTTTACTGTAAAAACGTGAGGTCTGGATTAATTTTTTTGTACAACGAAGACACGCAGCTGTACCTTTACAAAACTAAATCAAACAGATAAATCTGAGAATGATTGTTTTACTGTGAATGCATTATTTTTTCTTTTATATAAAAAAAAGAGAAGAACTGAGAAAATGTCTTAATCAAAATGTTGGTTGTGAGATAATTTATTGTTTGGAATTAGGTGTTTATCGTATGTTTGTACTATACATGAAACTTTCCGCGTGAAACTGGATGTTTCTAGAGTTACACATTTTTTTTTATATTGTACCCATTATACTAAAAAAGAAAATTATTAGGAAACTTCAGTTTTTTTAGTTCTTTAAAAACGTTCTAATTTCTAAACGCATCGAAATAAAATTTTGTGTTATTACTTTTTTATATTTTTAGGGGAATTTTCAATTTTCGTTTAAATTAAAATTGAAAAGAATTGGTAATGTTATAGAATTATTACTAAGCGTGCTTGAGAGAAATTTGTGTACCTAAATGTCGTAAATCCAAAAGGTAAATTGGTGAAGAAAGAGTACATTATGAGAAATATAAGTTAAATAAATAGGTATATATTATAGGTACTAATGAAAAATTAAGAGAAGCCTAATTAAAAAGTACTTTAACAATACATGTTGAGTAATTTCCCTGAAGAATGACTTTTATACAAATATTATACGAAAAGCACTGAGGAGTCGTGCACAAATTACGCCTGTGTTAAAGATACGTCCATACATTTAATATAGAAAATGTCATATTGAGGGAGAATAGGTTAAAAATTATGGAAATTTACCTGACGTAATTTGTACATGGACTCTCAACAAGCTATCCTGCAGAAGTTAAAATTTGAGATCACAGCAATAGATCCAGGAAAATCTGTCCAACAATTGGACTTGGAAAATTCAAATAAATGGAATGCATTGTTAGTACTCCAGATAACTACCAATATCAACTACGTTTATCACATATTCTCGGATATTAATAAATAAATTATGTACTCATTTACACGAAACTTTTCTTAAAGTTCAACTTAATTACAACACTGATTAACGCACCTAAGTTTTTTCCAACAATAAGTGAGGATTAAACTTTTAATTTAAGAGAGCTAGGGACTATTCGCCTTAGAGTATTTACTAGTATTGACTAGAAATTTATAATTCTATAAACTGAGTAAATTTAATAGCAAAAAAAAACGCAAGAAAAAATTTTTGAAGCACCGAAATTTTCGTACAGTCCAGATAAAAAAAATAGGATCCGGATATAGATTTTCATCTTGAAGTTTGTTTACTGGCATTGACCAGCAGCAGGAAGGATAGATGTTCCAAAATTAAAAACATGTGTTCGATTTTTAATTCAAAATTTAAAAGCCAGATCGAAGCTTTGCTTTATCTTGTTTCATGTTCTTCATGCTATTTCAATGGCGAATGACAATAGTGCTTTTAAAACTGCAACAAAAATACTGAAGTACAGGAAAGGCTTTGGAATGGAATTCTTACTTTCGTCGTAAAACTTATTCGAAATAGCTTTCGCGTCTCTCTTATATTTACAGCGAGTATTTTTGGTTAAGCATCTATCAATTTGGTATGATCTTATTACGCACAGTAATTTTTCCCAGCGAGTTTTTGTATAAAGACTACGGTGGTCCAAAAAAATAGTTAAAAAATGTAAACTCTCGCCTGTCTAATAGTTTTAATTCAATGAAAAAGCAAGCTCTAATACTTTATTTACCTTAAAAGAACTAGAGTTTATTTTCTCATCAAAAAGTAATAGATCAAAGTAAAAAAAAAGAAATATTTTTTTGGACCATTCCAATAATGACATAAGCTTCCTCGAAAGTGTCTACGATTAGAAAAATCATGCCTCTAATTTTACATCTACAACAAGGCATGAGTACGTAACAATTACCTAATTAATTTCAATCTAATTAATTTTGTACCCCTCGCTAAACTGTTCGACTCCCTTCCCTGCTCCGTTGCATTTTGTGCTTTTTACTGTTTCCATCATACTTTGAAATAATTCTTTGCAAAGAACTTCTTCGCAAACGTCTCTTTTTATAGAAGGGTCATCAATTATATCTTTATAATCGCTTTCCAACTTTTCGTTCCCATCGACGACGGTTCTTACGTTTTCGATCATATTTTTGAACTCTTCACCAAGACCCTCGTCATTTTTGGGAAGAGATTCTCCAATTTCATCGCAGCTAGTGGACATATCAGGATTTTCTTGTGAATCTAAAACCTCAGGATTATCGTTGGAATTAAGAATGTCGGTATTGACTTCGTCGTCTGTTGTGTCTGTGGACTGAGATACTTTTTTTAAGACACTGTCAACTAAATTCGAGGCAAAAATCTTGTTTTCGTTTCCTTCCTGGATGGTTTGGTGAATTGCTAAAGACCGAGGTCTGCTCGGTCGATGATATGGAAAAACATTCTCTTCGCCAGCGGGGTGTGCACTGCGGATATTTCAGTTTGTGTACTTACACCTTTATCCACCATTTGCGGTTTTGGCTGAATGTTGCTCGTCATACAACGTTTTATTTCTGTCATTGAGTCCTGCAGCTGCTGCACCTTTGAAATAAAACATTCGATATGTCTAGGGATGTCAACTTTATGCAAGTGCATAATTGCATAATTTTTCAAAAATGGTAAAAGTGATCAAATATCAGTCTTTTATCATATTTTGGGACCATTCCATCCAATTTTGAAGCTCATATTGCTTAATTACTACTTTCTATCCTCTTTTATTCAGTGATAATTATAAAGAGGTGTACACCCTTAATAAATCTAAATTTTGATTGAACATTTTAGAAGCGCAGTACCTGTTGCACAACAGGTATTTAAGTTGAAAACTTAATGAATTAATTAATTACCAGTCCCTCTCTTCAAATACATTCTTTCGTGACTTAAAATATAAAAAGCGAGTTTGTCTTACCTGGTTATGTAACAAGTTGCAAGTCTGGGCCAAGTTAGTGACGACGTCCATGTTGGAATTCGAGATTCCTTCCCCATTTGTAGAGCCACTTTCTCGAACACTTGGAGGTTGAAGTGCAACAACTTTTTTCCACAATGCATTGATCGCTTTCATTTGCAGCAACTGTAACTTGTGTTCGCTTTCGAGCGCGCTTCGCGTTGCTTCCATATCAGTCGATAGTTTCCTTTTAGAAAACAGAAGACAGAATAAAGTTACATAGCGAAAAAGTCGTTCTTCCTATTAAGCAACAAACAAGGACTCGACTTACTGAATATACTTGTTCGTTCTCATCATTTCGATCGTTTTCAACACGCTGGTGGCCTTCTTGTTTAAATTTCTCGCGTGATACCCTTGCCACATTCTTTGAATGCAGACTGCTGCTTTTTCAGTTGGATCTCCTTAAAACACATAAAAATAAAATAGATAAGTTAAATTAAATAATATAAAATTCAAATACATAATATCTTGAATAAAATATATGAAGCAAATCCTTATGTTTTCAAGATATTTAGCATTTACCCTTATTAGTATCTTCTTGTCGCCTTTGCACGGCCCTGTGCCGAATACTATTCAACTTAGCCTGGCAAACTTCGCTTTCTTCATCGCTGCTAATCACAGCCACATTACTTCCATCTCCATTTCCACATTTCTTCAAAGCACTTGGTTTCATACCGTCTCCAACAGCTTTAACTTTCAAATCTCTATTCCTTCCTAAATTGGGAGAGTTTTTAACATTCCTCCTCATGGGAAAAGTCTTACTTTGCACATAATTATTTATAATTATTTATCTTTACACTTTGAGGACACTTGCCGTTGGCATTTGTGATCACAGGCTTTGCGATGTTTGGTTTACCAGGGCTAAAATTGGGTATATTTCTTTTAACATTATCGTTAGACTTTAGAGCGCTTATATTCGTTTTTGTTGGAGCCGATGTATTCAACGTCGGCACTGGTTTTTCTGTTGTATCACAAGGTACTTTGGCTGGTGTTGTAACTTGAATCGGAGAGCTCAATTTACTAGGTGGGGTCTTGATGGGTAAAATTCGACAGAGACCCGATGGTGGTCGAAAATCGGGACTCATAAGAGATTCAGGTACAGGTACGAGTTTCGTTGCGGCTTGAAGGGGACTCGATTTTTCTGAAAAAGCGTTAGGTTTATTAGATTGATACATAAAAATCATATTTATGGGAAAACAGGATTGCTGCTATTGAATTTTTACGACTTTTTTAGCCCAAATTCAGCCTTTGGCAAAAATAGGCATACCTTCCACATCTTGTAGATTTGAGCTATTCAAAGATTTATTGAGTGTGCTCGATAACATATGAGGATCCAGACTTTGCGTCATTAACTGGTCCTGAACGTGATCGCCGCCTAAGAGAGCGTGACAGGATGAAACCATAGCTTCAGTATGGCAACTGTCGACCATACGCTCCGGCGATTGCATCCTCATCGAATTACGCGACGAACCTACTTTCAAAGAATCTATTTCAACACTAATGACATTTCACAGCCTCTATAACTGTCAATATAAAGTGCATGGAATACATTTGTGCTAGAAATACTAGCCGAAGCGTGCAAAATAAACTAATTTTCTCGCTAATTTTCGAATCAGAACCTCTTTTGTATTCTCAGCACATTTTTCGAAAATAAAAAAATTTAACGTTATTCAAGCAGTCAAGAGTTTTCATTAAGTGAATTTAAAATTCAGAGTTCGGAAAATATTTAAAAATTAAAGTAACTTTGAAGAGCTTCAACTTTACAAAATAGGTTCTCTCTTCTAACTTGATTCATTCCATAAATTAAATTGCTCTAGAAGTCGACAAAAGCGACTGCTGGGGAAGAGAATACTACGAAATAAGGCTTTGCTTTGACAACGTGTACCTTTGCAAGGTGAACGGTAGAACCTTGCGTCGCAAAATTTTCGTGCCTGATAATATTTATCTTCATAGTACTCTAACATCGGGATAACTAGGGAAAACAAATTGTAACAGGAAAGTGTGTCGTGTAAAGTTTTGCTTATTTTTGGAGAAATAATGAACTAAATATTCTTTAGAATAAGTTCCAAAATTCAAAGCTCAAGAATTTCGTTTTCAGAAATAACTAGAAACTTCCAGAAAGTCACAACTTCCAAATAGACATTCTAAAGTTTTAGAAAGCTATAACTTTCAATGCAGAGTCAACAAAGTTTTTTTTTCTTTTGCAAAGAGTTCTTGAATTACGAACTGAATTGTGTATCGAATTTTAAGTCAATGATATGAATGAAAATTGAAATGGACTCTAGCTTGAATTCAGACTCACTCGGTCTTCTGGGCGAGCTGGTTCTGTTATGACTAAGTCTACGTCTAGTTGCTGGAGAAGGGCTCATTCCAACGCTGCTGCTAAGGCTGTGAACGCTTCCTTCATCACTCTGCTTACTTAGTTGCTTTTGATGGTGCTGTGCTTTACTTAAAATAAGCCTAAGCTTTCTGTTGGTCTCATTTTCGAGGGACTCACCCGAAAGAGGACAAACTGAGGCGAGATATTGCGCCAGCAGCGAATGTTCGTCCATCCGGAATTGTCGACCTCGTCCTTGCGAATAGAGCCACTCCGCTTTTAGGCTGCATGGAACCGATGGCGATTAGAAGCAAAAGCAGATTTTGTATAGCTTCATGATTTAACATGATACTCACCTTTCGATAGGATCAACCGCATAGCCGTCGATCGATTTCAGATTCATACACCAGTTGATTACGAAAGGCCGATAATCAAATCCACTATAGGCTACTTGTTAAGAAAAAGAAACTATCCGATTTCATTTTTTTCTATCTTTATTGAGACTCAGAACTGTATTCTCAAATAAATTTTTAATAGAAAACGTCCTCTTAGTTGTACTATCTTAATTCTATCAATTAAGCTGCAGTTATCAATAAGACTAAGGAACAAAATCCAACTTCTATACGAGAATTATGTAAGTAATAAATCTTAGCCAATGGCTAATGTAGTAAACCTACATATAAAGGATACATGTCGTTACCTGTCATGCTGACGCAGGGATTGTTTGCGATTGAAAAAGTAATGAGGCTCGTGAGATTCGTCAAATGTGACATTTTGTTCAAGTCTGTTATGTTGTTATTAGCTAATGTGAAAGTTTCTAGAGAAGTGGGCAGGTATCTTTCACACTGGCGCAACGTTACTATGCGATTATTGTGCAAAAATAATTCCTAAAAAGTAATAAATAGATATCAGTAAATTAAAATGAATTCCAAATAAGCTTCAAAGAAATTTAGCGCACTTTAATAAAACAAATCTCTTTGAATACCTTTAGATTTTTCAGGTATGAGATATCTGAAATATGACTAATACGGTTTTCTGACAAATACAAGTGTTCCAACTTTGTATTTGTGTGTAAGTGTTCGATGGACTGTAACAAAATTTACTATAAGATAATAGGAATAAAAACATAGTTAGAGATTATGTAAAACATTTTAAAAATGAATTCACCTTAATGTTGTTGCCTGCTAGGCAAAGTGTCTGCAAATTCACTATATCTTTTATACCCTCTATTGTTAGAATACCGTTGTTTGCGAGATTTAGAGTGACAAGATTGTGTAGTTTAGAAACACCATACATACGCAGTAGTTGATTTCTTACTATAGAAAGCTGAAAAATTTGTTACGCATTAAACCCTTTACATAATGTTACCAAAAGTCATCAAGTGAAATCAAGTTTTCCAGTCTTTAAAAATTATACACAAAAGTCCCAATTAATATCTCTTTCAATATTATTTTCTTTAAGTTTAAATAAGTGATAAATTCAACAGATATCCAAATCAACAAATCTTCGAATGAGATTTAAAAATATAGTAAATAATAATAATAATAATATACGACTTCATTCATTCACTTTGTCCACATTGAAGCTCCTATATTTCCGCTCGCTTTTCGCGTGCTTTTTGTCTCGCGACTTTTTCTATCATGTCAATGTGAAATTTTACTAGTATATATGAAATTGACATCTTATAAAATTGTTTTCCCACTTGAAGCAACATGAAGTTGTTCCCCTTGCATGGAAATACTTTATCATTAATTTTCAAGTTATTTATTTTACACTTTGGATTAAAATGATCGAATTTTAAAAAGCGTGATGCACAATTTGAAAATTATTAATTTTGAAGGACTTAGTTTCAGAATCATAATTTTTCAATTTTAAACGAAGTTTACAATTTTGAATGTTTTATTTCGAAATAGTGTATAATTTTGAAGTAATTAATATTGTATGATAGTTGATGAAGGAAAAACTTTGTCGTTGGGACACATATTTACCGAGGGGGAGAGTAAAAAATGGAAGTCAAAAATAAATTTGCATTTTTAAAAATTAAGGATTCTTTTTTTCTATTTTTTTATTGAAAGAAAAGCTTAAGTTTTTTTTAAATACCCCCAGGTTAATAAATCAACATTTTGTTATTTATTCGTAAGAATAAACATTCAGTAGATTTTGAGCGGATAATATCTTCTTCAATGATTCATGACACTTTTAATAGCAATTTAAAAAATTGTGTTCTCACTGTGGTTACGATAGGGTTCTTCATGCTCTTTCTATTGTTCGATCAAATGAGCGCCTCCAGCGCGTGAATTACAATCGAAATTTTATAAAAGCCTCGTTCGAAAAGATTATACTATTAACCATGTAGTTAATCCTAGGTCGCGCCAGAGTACACAACATTTTAGAGACTACTTGTAAGTAAGAAAAAATGAAACGTTACGGGCCACCATCATTAGGCGTACGGGCCTGATCCTTATCCACTTCATATTTTTAGAGGTAGGTAAGCTGACTTACCTGGTTGAAGAAAAAGTTGTTGACCCAATCCAGCATCTGGAGATAGGGCGGGGGTGATAGGAAATATCTGTCCCCAAAAATTTAGTATTAGGGGGAAGTATAATCTTTTGGAACAAGGTTCTTATATAATTTCGATCAAATTTCACGCGCTGAAGGCGCTCATTTGATCGAACAATTATATTTCGAGCCACTTCTCGAGATTATACTATTAATCATGTAGAGGTTTAGAGAGAGAAGGCCTCAAACTTTTTCTTGCTCTCTTATTTTTACTTGTTTTTATAAAGCCCTGAAAATATTGTCGTATCCATCCCACTTTTTTAATCCATCTACTGATGGTTTGACTTGACACAGCTTTGTGTGGTTTTTTCGTAGTAATAAAAATTTTATCAGTTTCCCCGCGCAGGGTTGACGAAACTTGAATATATTTAATTAATTTCGAAGCAACATATAGTTCTGGCTTTGATCGAAGAAAAAGTAAATTTAAAACCGGTTGTTCCCTACCTGGGGCGGATGTTTTTATAAGATCTTGGATCTTTATCTTTATTTCATTTGCCCTAACAACAATATATTTCAACTGAATGCTTGTTATGCTCTGGAATCTTTGGGCAACACATGACGAAAGTAATACGATGTGCTTGAAGTTCTGAACGTTCAAATGAACGAAATTTTTTACTGATAACTTAAAAAAATAAAAACGGTACTAAAATGTTTGTTCGTTCATATTGAGAATGATAGATTATTGAAAGAAACGTATCATACATTATTTTGAATTGTATTTGGAACAATATTTATGGATTAAATAGAATTGAGAAAAAATATTTCGTTCATTTGAACGTTCAGAACTTCAGGTACATAGTAATACGACGGTTTTTAACGATAAGGTAGGAAAAGGCAGCTTATTTAGAGGAAATAATTTTTCTACAAAATTAAGTAATATTGAGACATGCCAGGTGGAAGAGTATTTTGGATATGAGGGTTTTAATTTAAAAATGCCTTTAAGGAATCTAGATAGTTTTTGTGTATTGTCCATCTTTAAACGAGCTCTTAGCATTCCTAATACTTTCTTGCCACCACAGTAAAGCAGGTATTAGTTCTTTAGAAGTTGCAATTTTCATATCATAATTAAAACTATTAATTGCAAGTGCTTTACCCTTGTATCTACCAGGACTGGCGGCTACTAACTTCCCAATTAGATGAGGAAAATCTCTAAGTGTATGTACCCGGTTTATTATAAAGTCTTTTACAAACTTCCCCAAGTTCGATCTCTTTTCGGCAGTAATCTGAACTAACTGTATTTCTGAGTCAATCGTCAGTAATCCTAAGTATTTGCATCTTTTTGACGGGATGAAGCTACTTTTGCGCGTATTTATTATAAATCTTAATGACCGTAAAAGAGACATGGTTTTTTGAAGATTTACACTACATTTCTCAAAGGAATCCTCGATGCAAAGAATGTCATAGAGGTATGTAACCGATATGAAGTGCTTAGATATAAGGAAACCTATAACTGGCTTCATAATTTTTGTAAAGATAAAGAGGCTGGCACACAAACCGAACGGTGGACAGGTAAATTGGTACAAAGTTTCTAGAAATTCACAATGCAAGTATTTTCTACTTGACCTGTGTACTGGAACCAGGTAAAAAGCGTCAGAGAGATCCAGAAATGCCATATAGTGGCTCGAAAAAATTTAATTTCTAGCCATTCGTAAATTCCCTTTTTGAAGTGAGGAGAGTCGACAAATTCATTCAATTGTTCTAAGTTTAGGATCAATCTGTATGACTCATCAGGTTTAGGTGTTAGGAAATAAGTGGACACAAACTGATCGTGCAGTGGTGTGCAGGTTTCTATCACTCCTTTCTCAATGATTAAATCGATGGCATCTCTGTATCTATCTAGCTCCTTTACAGGGATGTTTCATTAGTACTCGATTTCGAATAACCGGCCTGTGAAAATGCAATTCATAACCGCTGATACATTTTAGAACAAAACGATTATCTGTTATTTTTCGCCATTCCTTAATAAAGAAACTTTAACGACCTGCGACAATACTCGCATCTTCTACGGTTTTGTCCACATATTGGGGAGTTTGTTCTGTTGCGGTTCGCTCCTCTGAACCTGTATTTTCGGTGTGTAAATGCCTTTTTTGTTGTTGTTTCTCAAGGGAAGGCGTGGCCTGTTCGGAAACCCTTGGCTTGCCTGGTTGGGGCCGGGCCTCAAACCGGGCGGGGAACCGAGTTGTTTGCCTTCGAAGAAGTACTTCGAGTGGTTTGTTTCATATCCACCGTTAATCTCTCGATTGCATTTGCATTTTTTATCTTTGTTACATGGTCGCTACCAAAGAGGTACTTATCTGGTTTTGTTTTGTTGAGGATTTCTTTTGTTGCTCTAGAGAAAGCAGGTGTAACCGTTGCTCTTCTTGAAACAGATTGTTTGTGGTAAGTGTAAGCTAAAATCTGTAAGCCATGGTATAGCTTCTCGAAAAGTTCAGTTGGCTCAATACTTTCTTTTTCTGTAATGAGAGTAGAGACGACTGATCCTATCACCCTTATGGCTGAAGCAATAGCGTTTTGAATTTTTTTTTGTATACTCATCCCTCTTCTTGGCTGATAAAGAAAGTCTGGCTTCGACTGGGGGGTTCATTTTGGGAGCTTCCAAAAATTAAAGCCTCTTGTATTTTATCAATAACCCCTCTGAATATTTTTTTGCCACACCCTCTTCTGTCCAAAATTTCGGTCTGGATGAAAAGGCTTGATGAAGAACTAAATCCAAGGATTTAGCTACAGACGGATCATCCCCAAAGATGTCCTTGAAAAGTTGGTCAAGTTGAGCTTCAACCTTTTCGGTGACGGGTGGCAGCTCTGTAGCTTCTCCTTTATCCGACTCTAGGATAGGAGAAAAATAGAGATCAGGCTTGTTCATCCTCGTACAAACTTGTCTCAAAAGGAATTTAACAAATTAAGCTTCTAGTCACAAAACTATTAATGTATTGCCGCCAGGGCATCTCTATAATAACTGCGCACTAAGATGCCTTGCCGCTTGTGCAAACTCCTTAGTATATTTTGATTCAGTATGTCTTGCCATTCGTGCAAGCTCAATTGAGAAACTAAGTGTTACTCCAATATGCCTTGAGGCTAGTGTAAGTTCATTAGAGAAGAAAAGGCATAATATCATTTGGCTCTTGAAAAATATGGTCATGTTTTGTCTAACAAAGGAGGAAATGGCGACTTCCATGAATAGCATTGCCGCACACTTCTCAAGTACGTATATGGGTATTTTAACATCAGTTATTCATAATTACCTTGTTAAGAAGATTCCGTTAATTTATTCGGAAAGCCAAGTAGCGGGTCTCGAAATAAACTTTCTTTTTTGTGGAGAGAATCAAGTTCTAGTTCACCATCACTACCGGAAAATTCCTCGTTCTCGGATTATACGAGCAAGAGGTTTTTCTATTTTATTCCATCTATTTCACTCTGCACGCACAGCAGGTTTTTCTCTTATGAATCTAGACGTTCAGCATTTGCCCATTTTCGAATCATTTTTATTAATGGAGACGACCGCACAACCTAAAATAAAAATAAAGACAAAATGTATAACACGGGCCTTCAGTCTAGCGCAAAATGAAGAAATATGAAGTCGATAAGGGTACGGACCGTACGTCTAATGCTGGAGGCCCGTGCCGTTTCATTTTCTTTTACTTAGTCTCTAAAATGTTGTGCACTCTGGCGGAACTTATGGATAACTACTACATGGTTAATAGTATAATCTTAAGAATGAAGCTCGAACTATAAGTAATATTGTTAGTTGAGAATTGGAGGGGAAGATCCATTCATTGTCCCTAATTTCCTGTTGAAACGTCTTCTAAGCATTCAGTTTTGTCATCATTCTCTGCAAAAATATTTCTCTGATTTTGCTTCTACAACCTCTTTGTCTGCAAATATTAATCCAGTGATTCTAAGAACCAATCTTAACACTATATTCCTTCATTAGCTTTCACAAGTTTTCACTGTATACCTTATTATTTTATTATTTATCAGGTTCATTTCATGGGCCTGTCAGCAACAAACTGTCCTATCCTTCAAGGAGCACCTTTGGGTCTTCTTGTTTGGT
>JAUMHM010000083.1:26301607-26318085 GCA_032362435.1 Melikaiella ostensackeni
TAGGGGAGGGAGCAATTTCAGAAAAACGACCAGACACTTGGGAGCTGTCAGAAATGTTGGAAATTGTATTTCACGCGTGGAAAAATATTAGAATATTCCAGCCTATTTATGGTGTTCCTTTTGAGTCATTACAAGTCAGCATACACTACATTTGAAGGAAAAATATAAATTAAAAGTCACTTTTATCAATAGAAGCTATTAAATTAAATAATAAAATCGTTGAAAAAATTATCGATTTAATTATTTGATTAAATACCTTTTGAATAATAAAAAGTATTATCTAAATACACTGCTGGTGCAAAATCATTTTTTTTCCAAGTTATTAAAAAAATAAAGTTTCGTCCCATGTAATTCGTCTTATTGTTTGGTCTCCAGCGTTCAGACATCTTGGTTTCCCCCCACACTACTTTATATAATTAATACATGTTGCCAGCATCGTAATAAAAATACCGCCAAATTTATAAGATATTTTAAGCTATGTACACTTAATTCTAATTTTTCTTCAGGGAATCTTGAATATCATGATTTGTACCTGGGTTCAGATACTATTCATATTTAATACATCTGAATATAATCACTGAAGATACAATATTATAGTCCAGAAGAAAATAAAATATTTCTGGTTCCAAAAACCGTTCATACAATTTATATTGAAGTTTCACTCAGTTTCAAACTACTTCAAGTCCATTTTCTATTGATATATCAATTTTTTATAAACCATGTGCTCCATTATTCTTTCCTTTGGCTGTATAAGTACTATAATTAATTAATTATTTTTTAAATCAATAAAGATTGCTTTTATATTTCCAAGGATCTTCCTATGTTTGTAACAGAGTTGGCATCTCTGCTAGCTACCACTTTGAAAAATAATTCAAATCTCTGCATTTACATTAAAATAAACTTAGTCAAAGACATACAGAAATTATAAAAAGTACAATAATATTTCTTGACAACTTTGTAAAAAATGATTGAAAAGAATAAAAATGTATGAAAGCAGCAATTACTATGTGTAAATAAAAACAATTGTGTTTACTTATAAAGAATTGCATTCATTAGGTTGGCATTTTGGCAGAAGGGCAAAATGGCGGCTGTTCCGTATAGTGCTAGCGCCCTGTGACTTGTACCTAGACATTTCTTTTGCATTTATGCTGACAATATTTCAATTTTTCGCGTTAAAATCTGCGGATGATGTCTTGAACGACTCTCTGCGCGTTTGAGATCTAAAAGAAGCGAAAATGTCCACTAGATCGCAGCTCACGAAAGATTTAAACGGTGAGTGCCACCCGCGATGTTTACGTTCGTGTGTGTTCGATCTGTCAAATTCGCAGTGGCAAAGTTCAGCCATCAATAGAAATTAGTATAAAAAAGAGTAATCAAGTTTTCAGTCTATTACCAATCGTACTGTATAGATAGTTTCAAATAAAAAAATCTGAGTTACAAGTTTTGTAATTTAAATTCTTGATTTTATACACTGCAGCTGAATTTTGACATCTTTGCCCCGCAAATATATCATATTATTTTCCCAGAATCGGTGAAATCATTGCTCGGAAAGCATGTCAAGATCCTATTGAAGACTGTTGTCAAATTGGAGACGAAACCAGATAAACTTGAAAATCGTGTATTGGTAAGTTAATTTTTGTGTACTTTGGTTATTCATAGACTTGTTGGAATTTCCCGTCTGTGAAAATGATGTTTTTATGATTATTAATAGAGATATTGTTTTGCAGCTTGAATTTGAGATATTCTGGGAATGTATTTTAATTTTTAACTTAGCTTTTGAGTTTGGCTTTAATTATATATTGTTAGTGACGTAGTTTACCAAAACTTAAATATAATTTTAAAAACATGTGTTTTTGAAGAATAATAAAGGAGGTTTAACGTGTGTTTTTGTTTTTTGAAAACTTCTTAATGTTTATTAATGTTTTTTTTTTTTTTTTTTTTTTTTTGGTGACAAATGCTAATTCATGAAGAGTTACAGTGCGGAATCACTGCCAAACAAGTTTTTTTGCGAGTATGAATACATATGCATCAAGGCCACTCCCATCTTTGCTAAACACAATTTATAATTTTTGAGGTCTTTTTGATGCATTGGAAATCAATTATTTTCCAAATGAGAGAAAAGAAACCAGTTGTCAAAAGTATTGCGTCTTTCCTCAACACGTTTATATTTTCTACACGTATTTCATGTTTGTAAGGAAAAACTTGATAAGTAAAGAACCTTGTTTATAAATTATATTGTATGAATCACCGAACACTATAGTGCCAAGTATGAAAACTATTTTTAAACTTGTATTTTAAAGAGCAAGAAAAAACATTTCAACATTTTAGTTATATGTACATTTAATACTTTTATGTAATGATGTATAGTGAGTCAGAATTGAAGCTTTCTAAGGAATTTAGAAGTTGAATAATTTTCAAGAAACCTTTCATATCTTGGTTTCACGGTTTTTATTTTTGATTTTTTCCTTTTAGGTTTATTGTGCCCATTTATGATTTTAACTTGAAACCTTTGAAACTATATATATATATATATATATATATACAAAAAGTTAAAAAATAATTCTCTAATTTTTGCAGGTATTTTCACCATGTCGCCTCTTCCTCTTAACAGCGAAAGTGCCAACCAGGGTGAATATTCTTCAATATTTCCGCCAAAATATATTAATCTTCATTCTTTATTATGTATAATTTTTCTTTCCAGATCGATTTTCACTTTCATTACTTAGAAATAACAGCTGTAGAGTCAAAAAGATCAAATCTTTTCAGTCTCACGGTAGGAGAGAGAATCTACAATTTCACAACAATAGGTGCTGCTGCAGACACTTCGGAAGTCGATGCTATGATCGAAGCTCTGCACACTGCTATACGAAATATATTTCCCACAGTTCCCTTAAAGTGAGTTACTCGAAAGAATACACTTATAGTTTAAGATTTTATTGATTCCCACTTTCTTCTCGAAGCGTATCGAAGATTACTTTCATTGGCCTATTGATTTTTATTGGATTCTTCCACTTATTTTAATACTTTCGATTGCAGTTATGTTATAAGGAAAATCGACGTCATACCAGTTAGCAGATTGCAAAGTATAAGAGGCAGTGATTTAGCCAGAAGTACAGAAGCAACGAGACACACTGGACCCTGTGGAGGGTTTTCAACTCAATATGCGTGCATGTGTGATTTGCATGGGGTGCCATACAGAGAAGAAGTCGCTTGGGTAAGTTTTAGTATTTTCAGAAATTCACTAAGCCTCTGTTTTCTTAATTCACCAATGAAATTTTCATCTTCTAAATACTTGAAATAAATTTTCAGGATGTAGATACGATATATTTGTCACATGACACCAGGGAGTTGAATTTAAGAGATTTCGATCACCTCGACCAGAAAGACTTAATGCCTATAATCTCGGCATTAGAATACAACACGTGGTTCACTAAACTCAGAGTTTCTCACTTAAAACTAAGTCATGAGTCCTTGGAAAGATTGCTGCACGTACTGCGTCGATCTCTCTCAATTCAGGAAATTTACTTGGATAACTTGGGAATAAAATGGTGAGAAAAAACTGAAACTTATCAGATTTTTATAAATTTTACTTTTCCTTTTAATTTTTTTTATGAAAAATTTTTTTGTTTCAGGGATTTTGCGCACAAGTTATCACTAGCTTTAATGTCAAATGCGAACTCAATGCTGCATACTATAGATTTATCTAATAATATGATTGAGGATAAAGGTAAGTTTCGATCCTTAAACATTGTCATTTTGAAATATTGATGCTTAGTATTGTTGTCTCGTATTGTTGTTTAATATGTTGTATAATGTACTCATTATTGTGTTGTACGTCCACGAACAATCACAGACTGCACAGTACACAATTTTTTTAATTTTTGTAGGGGCCTCTAGCTTGTGTGGGATAATAGCCAAGTTAATGCAAGGTGTGCAAAGTATATCACATATAATCACTAACCAAACATGCACTTAAGTTTTCACCATACCATTTTACTCTTATATATTCACCCATCATCTTTTCATTTGTATTCGTATTGTTTATTGTATGCATTTCACGTCGTAATCGATCGGTCAACATTTTCCAATTAAGTGTTGGTCCATTATCGGTAATAAAAAAAACTTGTTCGATCGATTTTAAATCTCGCAAAGCTTTCTCGTCATTTTCATGAAGCATGCTTTCATTGCATCCATTTTTCCGTGTTGAATTTAACCAAAATCTATACTTGAAGGAGCCTCACACTTGAACGGACCAATAACGAAATTGCCCAAGGGCCTGCAGAAATTAAACTTAGCGCACTGTGGACTAACGGGAAAGGGCATTGGTCAAATCGCACATGCTCTAAGTTTAAACAGGAGCATGCCGACTAGTCTTCAGCACCTAAACTTTTCTGGAAATACATTAAAGGATGATATTAATGTAAGTATTTAGTTGTTTATTAACACATAAATTAACATAACTGAAAAAAATTCAGTTTTCGTAACATTCTACGACAAATTTATTTTTCTATTGCAGAATTTATGCAACTTTTTGGCGCAGCCTAACAGTATAACCCACTTAGATCTTAGTGGCACTGATACTACTCTCGAATGCGTGAGTACTTTGATTAGCAGATAATAATGCATGATTGCTACGAGCAGACGAAGATAAAAAATATTTTTTTCAGTTGTTTGGCGCTCTATTGAGGGGATGCGCAACCAATCTAGTCCACTTGAACGTCGCTCGCAATTTGTTTTCGAGCAAGAAAACCAAAGAAATTCCTCCTAGTTTTAAGCAGTTTTTCACGGCTACTCTCTCACTCAAGTACTTAAACATCTCGTGCTGCAAACTGCCACTGGAAGCTCTTAAGCACCTTTTACTAGGCTTGGCCTGTAATGAGAGCACGGTTGGATTAGAGCTAGACATGAGTGGAAACAACTTGGGTTCGATGGGTGCTCACGTTCTAGAATCATGCATTCATGGCGTTCGGTGCATATCGTCACTTGACATTTCTGATAGCAGTGAGTAACCTTTCGGACACAATATTATGATAAACTGTTCCACGGCGAATACCGGCAATTTTCAAATCACCTTATACTAGGGTGGTCCAAAAAAGGCTTTACTGTTTTTTTTTTTTTACAAAATGGTACACCTACAGATTGTTCGTTTTGGTGTAAAAATGTCGAAATTTTTTGGCAGAATTAAAAAAAATATATTATTTATATACTGGGAACTGAAAAACTACGAGGTGCGTCTATAATTTTAATGCTCCCAAAATGTGAACTACCACAAGGTAGTAGAATTTTTAAGATGAATCTTAATTTGTGCATAAAAGTGATTTTACGGTTACACTCGTCTCAAATCACCGTTTTTTTTAAAAGCCCTCAAGCGTGTCAAAAGTGAGTCGATTTGTGACTGATTGACGAAATGACATTATGTAAACATTGCACGTCAAAATAGCCTGTCACCACCTGTCACTTTGAAACTGACTAGGCTTTTCCAAAACGGTGCCAGAAGGCGCCACTGAATGCACAATTTTTAACACGCCAAATTCACTTTTGCTCCTGCATCACCGGGGTAAAAGTACTTTTACCCCGCTAAAGACAAACTGACATTTTTTTCATGCGAAACGTACGTAAAAACTCACATTTTTAATGCTGGTTTCTGCAAAAAACAAGTTTTCTGTTCAAACTGTTTTTTTTTCAACAGCTAGCTGTTGGTCTTTTACTTTCACGTCTGAGAATATACTAATATTGGTTAAAAAAATAGGAAAATAAAAACCCATTTTTTATCTTCAACTATTTCTATGACAAAAACTGTTATTTTAGTATATCATGTAAGTTTCAATACATTATGAGCTTAAATGAATTTATTTTGACGCAAACATTAACTCAAAGTAAATTTATATCAATTTCTGAATGAAATATTTACTATCTAAAAAAGTTTATCCTAGAAGTTAGGTTAGAATTCGTATTTCAGTTCTAGCATTGTGTTGAAACTTACTTGATTTAGTAAAATAATTGTTTGTTTTTTTGCAAAAACAGTTTTAACAGAAGACGTATTTTTTCACTGTATATGATGAAAATTTCATCTGAAACTTTTTGCTTTCGACAAATATTTATTTTTATTATTCACTAATTGCTTTAAACTCCATAAAACAATCGTAAAATCACTTAAAATTAAAATGCATCTTAAAAATTCTACCCCCTTGCGCTAGTTCGCGATATCATCGCACTCAAGATTTCAGATCCCAATATGTACTTCTACTTCGTGAATTTTCCACATCAATTGCATAATTATTAGAATTGAGATTGAAGTCAATGTTGCATTCACAGATATGGATGTTGACCTGGCCCAGGTAATAACCGCTATCGGCAAGAACAAATCCATAAAACATCTGTATATGGGCCGTAACACTGCTGGCATGAAAAGCAAGCACATTGCCGTCATAATGGACGCTCTAGTGCAAATGATCCAAGAAGATGATTGTGTATTGCAAGCCCTGTATTTGCCTGATTCAAGACTGAAGGGTGATCTTTACAATTTGATTAACGCTCTCGGTAGCAATACTTGTCTTCATACTTTAGATATCAGTGGTAATCAAATTGGAGATCCCGGTGCGCGGCTCTTGGCCAAGGCTTTGCAAATAAATAATCATCTGAAGATCATCATTTATGACAGGAACAGCATCGGACTTCAAGGATATGCGGATATAGTCCACGCTTTAGAAAAGTAGGCGTTATTCATTCAAAATAGATTCATTCAAGTATTAAAAGAGAGACGTATACTGACAATACATTTCTTGCAGAAATTACAGTGTGAGACACATGCCCTTTCCTATTTTTGATCTCCAGCCGTGTATGAAGGCTTCGGCTGAGAAAACTGAACAGTTAGTTAGAAAGATTCAGGATTTGCTTCAGAGAAATGTCACACCATGTAAATACAGTCATGGACAAGCTTTCAGACTTCAGCAAGGATTTTTGTTGAGTTCGACTCAGCAAATGGTTGATAGGCTCGTTGTTCAGACGCAGGATACTATCAAGCTTTTAGCTGCAGAGAGCTGTGATGCTAATAATGATATTAATTACGCGACTGGACTTATACAAGATGCTGATAATTCAAAGCAGGTTTGTACTCTTTTCATTCGAGTTAGATTAAACTGGTCAATAGGCTTCATATACCTAACTTTGTTACTTTATTCTTCAGCTCTTGCCAAGGTTGCACGAAATGCTCCAGAGAAAGGACGAGAATAATCCAATTGAAATGAAGCTACTCCAAATGGCGAATGACATTCACAAAGTCGTTTCTGTATATTTTCAGGTTTGTATTCCTTAAATTGTGAAATAGAGACAATTATTTACAAAATATTAAAATTTCCTTTCAATCTAGGATTCTTTGGATGCAATGCTCAAGTGTGCCAATGAGCAGTGTCCTACAATTCTCTCGCAAACTGTGATAAAAGACGATGAAAGCGATCCGACAACCGTCGAGTACGATCTTCGTGCCTCTTGTAAAGAAAAGAATCAAGTCAGTCATGAATTCTTTCAAACAACAATCACCGAACAAGCAGGCGCTGATATTCTAAATAGAGTAAAGTACGTATCGATTTTATGGAATTAAAAAAGAAACAATCATTCTATTAAAATTTATGTATTCCGTGTTTGAATGTCTATTAATTATTTATTTAGTCATCCATTATTTTTAATACTTTCCAGCGAATTGAATTTGGCAGTGGCTTCGCACGTATCGGACCGTGTTACTGATGAAGTAATCGAATCTTTATCGAGAAGTTACAAAACTTTGGTAAGGTTTTTTTTTTAATTACGTATGTTTATAAACTCCGGAGACATGATTTTTGAAGCTATAATGCTTAAAATCTTTCATTTAGATTGGAGATTCCGAATGTAGAACGAGAAGCAGCACGCCCGACATTCTTCGGCCAAGTGCCGGTTCCGTGAGCAGTGGCAGTGTGATTGGCGTCGCAGTAGGACCTCAATCACTCAGTATTGGTAGATCCAGCCTCGCTTCGGAAGAGGAAAGCACTCCGGAGAATTATTCTTTAACTAGCACCTTAGGTCCATGTGTTAACGATCCTTCACCAATGGTAAGATAATTAATATTATTTACTGAAATTGAATCGCAATCACGCTCTCATTTTTTTCATGCATCTCAAGAAATTGGATTACCTGAATCTTGTGAGTATAGTCTAATTATAAGAATGCATTATTCATAAAATAGGCATGAGATGTTTGCAAAATAAAAGCAGAAGAGAAGATCTATTTTTTTCAGTTTTACTGCCTCAGTGATTAATTATGACTTTGTTCATTATTTACGGATTTATTTATTTAGGCTACTCCACACTTGTCAAATAAACGAAAGAGTTTGCATGGAAGAAAATTAAGGCCTAAATCGGTAGTGGATTCGGTTGAAGGTCTCTCGGCTGATGATATTCCCGACTTGCTTCCATCTCTTCCAAAAGGTGAAACCGAAGGTAATTTAAGGATCTCAAATAAACAAATTTGAAGATTGCAAATTAGATTCTGTTTTATAGTTATTATTTTTCTCACGAACTGGGCATTTTCAGGAATATCTGAAAACGAACATTCTTTGACGGAGTCTTTAGACTCAGTTTCTGAATTACCGAATACAGTCGGACAGCAATTACAGCATCTCGTCAAGTCCAGACCTCGAAGAGCAAAAACGAGAGCGCCTTCTCGACCAATGTTGCGACCGGATCAACAGCCAGATGGACTTACTCTTGGGGAAGGCCTTGATGTCTTCTTTAGACCAACAACACCCACCACTCCACTTATATCGCCTACAAGTGACGACAGGTAATTTTATAACCAAATTTATATTCCTTGCTTATTATCTTTACCAATTAAAAATATTAATGTTTCAAAAATACTTTCAGCATTATTTTCATTTAGGTTGGTTTTTCTTCAATTTTATTCTGATTCAATTTACTTTTTATTTTCTTAGCTCTTTACACACCTTCCCTATCGACGGCAGTCCCAACTTATCCTCCAACAGTCAAAAAAGCATTCCACCAGACGTCGAAACAAAATACGGCTGTAGTTCTCCAATGTTAAAAACTCTTCTCGAGCCAGCACTGCGTTCGAGATCCAGTGACAATCTCGAGAAATTCTCTCCTCTGATTGGCAGGAGATCTCAAGGTGATTCTCCCTTGACTGCCTCACCCTTAGCACGTCGTATGCTGAGTGAAAGCTCGCACGAAAAGACCTTGTATGAAGGAATTGCGGAATCTGGTATTAACGAAAATCTGTCAGAGTCATTGCAAAGAAATACTCTACCAATCGTTGGCTCTAGTATGACTTCACGCCCGACATTGAGAGACTCGAATACTGAAGAAAATGGAAGATCTTTGCAAACTAGTGCTAATTTTAGTTCCTCGGACAGAGATACTGAGTCTCGAAGAGCGCTTATGAAGAGAGCAGACACCGAGAAGACGGGACAGGTGTCTTCCGTTAAATTGAGGTCAACGGCCTTCGTACTTAAGAGTCCGACAAACGTTGCTGGCTCAAAGAATCTTTACAGCGATACTTCTAAATCTCCAGTGTTGAAATCTCTCCCTAAGGGAAATGATCCTAATTTGAAGACAACCCCGCCGATCACGGCACCAAAACCGAGGCCTTGGAGCATGGCTACGGATAGAAAATCAGGTAGGAATGGCGCTCGACCATTTCGTTGTCTGGTACCAAAAGTCAGAACTAGAAAGAATAGGTCGAATTTTAAAGATGCATTTTAATTTGGGAATAAAAGTGTTTTTACAATTGTTTTGTCGAGTTTAAAACAATGATTGAATAATAAAAATAAATCTTTAACGAAAACAAAGTGATTCAGATGGAATTTCCATCTTACACAGTAAAAAGACACATTTCCTTTCAAAATTGTTTTTCTCAAAAGAACAATTACACTCATCTCGGTTTACTGTGCCGCCCGTTCTTGTGCCGGCTTCACGGTTGTTCACACTTGACTGTTTGTGTCTCCCCCCTGAGCGTCCTTTGACGCCCTATACTGAAGCTCTTCGCTCGGACAGTCACTGCCGTATCAGAAGTTGTTTACATCGCGACTCTCTGGGCATATACTTCTGTACGTGTTACCGGGTTCAGATACTATATATGCGGTCTTGAGTGTTGACGTAAAATTGCTCACTCGTCGCTTTAAATCCGGTTGAAACTAGATTTAAATAACGCCCGTTACTGTGCCGACCAGACCCGAGGCCGGTATAGTAACGAGAGATGAGTACTATATCGTGTAAGTTTCAATGCATTATAGGCTTAATAATTAATATATATAGCGAAAAATTTGATCCATATTCTGCAAGGAATATGAATAATAGACGATTGAAAATGAAATGCGAATTTTAACCTAACTTTTAGGTTAGATTTTTTAGATAAATTAATAAAAATTTACGAATTCATGCTTGCTTGAAAATAAGTTCATTGAAGCTTATAATGTGTTGAAATTTACAATAAATAGTGCAATAATTGTTTGTTTTTAAAAACATTTTTGTCAAGAAATGTGCTTTTTCACTGTATTTTATGGAAATTCCATCTGAAACTCTTTGTTTTCGATAAAGACTTATTTTTGTTATACAATGATTGATTTAAATTCCGCAATAAAATCATAAAAACACTTCTATGTACAAATTAAAATGCACCTTCATAATTCGACCTACTCTTTCCTGTTCTGATTTTTGGCACCCCTACAAAAAACGTCGGATTGAAACGTATTCAATTGTGTTGCACTTTGAATGCGAGGTTGCCGCAAAGCAGATTCCTAGAGAACATCTCGTGAATGCAATTCAATACTTAACAATCGCATATTTTCTGCTTCGCATTCAATCGCATTCAATAGCATTGAGACGAATTCTGTTTCGCATTCAATCGCATTCTGTAGCATTGAAACATATTCGAACTTTCGCATTAACACGCTTTAAACGCGAAATCTCTCATTTCGCATCTAGACGTATTCAAGATTCAAACGTTACATGCGAACTCTCACATTAAAAAGTATTGGGCTTTCATCCCAATGCAAGGTTGTCGCATAGCAGATTTCCACAGCACATCTCGTGAACGCGAAGCAATACTTTTTAATCCGACGGTTTTTGCGGGGACCTGATGGCGTATCGGAGTTTAACTAATTGAAATATTAATATTTTACTTGTAGGTGAATTAAATTTACTCAGCGATGGTTCAAGCCCAAATACTTCTGCGGGCAACACACCCGATTCAGGAGATGCTTTAGATGAATCAACCGATAGTGGAGTTAGTGGTCCAGCATCTCTGCCGCCTACGTTATCAGGAAGTAGCACGACAAGTTCTCTAAGTAATTCGAGCGTAGAGAAGAGATCAGTCAGGGAATTAGCAGCCAGCTTGACCAAAGGAAAGATGGATAAGAAGGAAAACGGTGAGATGAGCACGATGAATCGTAATTTTGCACGACAATCAAACAATAGTTTGCAATTCACTAGCGTCATATTTAGATAGGCTTTATTTTTATTTTTTATCGCTAGCTTTAATCAACCCTGCATGTTGAGCTTTATTTTACCATTATGGCTGTATATATTTTAGAACTTACCGCACCCGCATCATGGAGGTCGGTGCTTCGTCGATCTGTCAAACCATCGTCCACAAAGGTATTACATTTATTTTTATTTTATTAGTTGTTTAAGTTTTTGTGCTTTATTCCAATTTTGATTTAACATACAAATTTCGCAAGCTTTAATGATTTTAATGCCACCGGGCTCACAGCCTGAACCCTATTCATTCTACCAAGGTGGTCACTAAACCAGAAAAAGCCTAGAAATAAGAGTGATCTTATTTTTTGACCGAGAATTTTTCTAATTTTTAGTAGAGAATCTTAATGAGGCTTATTGTAAATGTCACTTGATATCACATGAAATTATGCACTTGCGAATAAGTTCGATTTGAAATTTAATTTGCAAAAATTTATAATATTCCAATTTTAAATTGCGTATTTTAAACACATCAAATTTTAAAGCTTCAAGACTTTGAGTTTGCAATGTGCGATTCGTAACGTTTTCAAATTAAAAATCATTCAATTTGTAATTCTTAATTCTAAAATGTTGTGCTCAGTACTTTGAAAGACCTCAAATTTTTAATCGTTCTTTTTCAAATAAAAAAAATACAATTTTGAATGATTGGGCAATTTTTAATTTAAAAGCGTTTGAAATTGAACAATTGCAACTTGAAAATGTTCAGATCAATAATTTAAAATGAAAACTTTCATGAATAGACAATTTCAAAGTAAAACGTTTAAAACTGAACAATATTTGACTGTGGAAAGCTTTAAGAATAAACAATTCTGAATGAAATTTAAAATATTTAACTATTTCAAATTGAAATGTATATATTGCATAACTTAAAATAAATGGTTCGTAATTAAACTATTTCAAATTGGAAGCAATTGTGAATAGGATAAAGGGTACAGTAGCTGCCACCCGAACTTATTCCCTGACAGTTATTGTCTTTTGTTTGTTTTGGATTGAAAGATAAAAATATTTTTGATTTTAGTTCAGGTGTAATATTTAGTTTATTAGTTGCTTTTATTCATAACTAATAATTTTTTGCAAAAATGTTGAAATTTCTATCCAAAACAAACAAACGACAACAACTGTCAGGGGACAGGTTTGGCTGGCAACTACTGTACCCCTTACCTTAGTTGAAACGTCGGAGTTCTATATTTTCAATGTTGATGAACACTACAATTCCAATTCTTCTATTTTGCAAGTTTTACTTATGCAATTAAAATTCAAATGGTTGAGTCTTAAAAAAAATTGTCCAGTTTTAAAAGAAGCTTGGAATCGTTAAGCTTGTCTAGCGTGAAATTATTTCATTTTTAACGTTTACAATGTACAATTCTTTAATTTTTAGCGATGTAAATAGCAGTGAGTTTATTTTTAGATCAGAAATCTTATTAATTCTTAATAGAAAAATGTGTCCAAAAACTTGAAATGTCACGTAATGCTACATGAATTTATGATTTTTCAAATTATAGAATTTCAATTTTAAATTTTGTTGAAAGCTTGGAATTTTAAATGTTCAATTGTACAATTTTGAGCACTTTAAATGAAAAATGATTCAATTTGAAACATTTAAAATTGAAAAATTTTCAGTATTGTATGCTTAGTACTAAAACTTTTTAAGTTTGACTTTCAGTTTGAAAGAAAGGAAGGTTTTAAGCGATTCTCATGTGGAGATTGTCTATTTTTTTAGACTTCGTATTCTGATAATTAAATTTTTAACTACTTTAGAATTGTACATTAGTGAATGTTTGAACTTAAAAATAATTAAATTTCTAATGTTTTAATTTTTAATTTGAAATTCTCGAATTCAGAAGAGTTCTGCTTTAAATGCTTTCAGTTTTAGTTTAGATTTCAGTACTGCAAATAATAATTTATTTATGTTTCAAAAGCTTGCATTTTTAAATTCAAGAGAAAATAAATATTCGTCCGATCGCTGTTACGTTTCCGGAGACCGGTTCAGTTACCCTGTGACCAGAAATTTATTTCTTAGATTTTGATAACAGGTTACTATAGTTTGAATTGATTTTATCTAATACGATTATTCTTATTTGTCGTATTTTTCGCTTAGTTGGTAAAAACGCTCCCTATTTCCCCTACTTTACCTAGTTGTATTTCTATGAATATTACATTTGTTACTTTGATTATCGATAGTTCTTAAAAGTGTATATTGTCACAAGATTCAAAAATTTTAACTAGTTGCGGTAAGTTCGTCAATATTTATAAATTATTATAAAATCGAAGCTTCCACTAACTTTAATTTCTTTACATAATTTCATTAATAATATATATGGATGTTCGCAAAACTAATAGAGTTCTTTCTGTTTCATGAGAATATTATATTTAAAAAAGTAAGTTTATAAAATATTGGAATCTCTGAGATAAATTGGATAAATTATAACTCATTTCATTAGAAAACCCAAGTATCACATGCCTGAACAATTATTTCCGAAAGAATAAAGTTTATATGAAATAATTGGGCAGTCATATCGAGCTTAAGAATGATCCATTTAATATGTACTTTAATTTGTCATTGCAGACAGCGGAAGCACCGAAAACGGCTGAGACACCCCAAATCAGCGTTAAGTTGCGTCGCACTTCGTTTTTGCGTGACTCGAACTTTAATTACGACAACGACGTAGTTGACGTTTGAATCCCATGCTCTTGACTTCAGTTGGATATTTGTAAACGATTGCGCCAATCCTTTAATATTTTATCACAAAACGAATTTTGTTTTCTAAAACATAAGCAAAAGAAGAAGATGAAGAAGCTACTACGACATTCCAATACTGCAACGATGCCATATTATACTTAGAGGGAAGCATAGCAACTCAGTTCAATATTAGGTACAGGGTACTACAACTTCTCATAGAAACAATTCATTTTTTTTTCTGTATACTGATACACACACGCCGCATTTTTAACAATTCCCACTTGACCAGAAATTTAGTACTTAACGGGAAGGAAGGTAAAAGCCTTTGTACATATTAAATATTCCTTCGCTTTAAAAAAAGAGATAACTTAGAAAAAAAACTGTAAACTAGACAAGAGGCATTTTATTGATAGACTTTTTCGCATTAGAAGCAGTATTCTGGTGAAATGATAATGGAAGTGATCGAAATGTTTGTGCATTTTAGTCCCAAGACTGTTCTTTCTTAGTCGTGAAAGCAATTTTATTTTAATAATATTTTAGTAGCGTCAGATTTTCTTCTTTTCTCGTTATATAATTCGCAATAGATTCCAGTAAAGTTCCTCTAAGTAAAGTCTGTTAGAGACTCCCCACCACTTTTTCGCGTCCAACATTTTTGCCACAAACCGGAAGTGAAGATTCTCAACCAATGAAATAATTCACATTGTTTTGGTGCCATAGACAAAAAATTCGGCGAAAGCAAATGAAAGGAAATATCAAAATTAAAAAAAAGTCAACTCTTTTTCATACCGAAACAAGTAAGGTTATAAATATAAATTTTATTTACAAAAATGCCAACACGTTTATAGAACTAGAATGCTTTAATAATTCTAGGAATACAATTTTAAGAATGTTTCCAAGTGATCCTCAAAGAAGAATGATATGGCTTTGCAATATGGATCTATTACATAAGAGTTCCGAATTGATAGAAAAAATACACGTGTGCGAGGTACTAATTTCTTTCTGTTCTTGTAGGGGAAATTGAAATAAAAATATATTTTCATGTATCAAAGATGATCCTTTTACGTAGATTCAAACCAAATAATCGTGTTGATGGTAGATGAAGGTTGAAAGTTAAAACCAAATGCAGTTCCACTGATTTTAAAACTAACTTTCTTCTATAATTAAGGATCTTTGAACCATTCTCAAAAGTTGAAATTGTATTCCTGGAGTTATTGAAGCATTTTGGTACTATATACGTTGGAATGGTTGTAAATAATATTTAAATTGATATCCTTTCGTGTTTCGTAATGAAACAGATTTAACATTTTTTTTTCAGTTTTGACACTTCGTTTGGTTCGTTTTCGCCGCATTTTTTGTCTATGGCACCAAAAGAATACGAATTATTTTATTATGTGGAAATCGTCAGTTTGTGGTAAAAATGTCGGACGGGGAAAAGTAGAGGGGTGGGAGGAGAAGCTCTGCTCTACCAAACTTTACCTAGAGGGACTT
Organism: Melikaiella ostensackeni; assembly: GCA_032362435.1. Taxonomy (NCBI): domain Eukaryota; kingdom Metazoa; phylum Arthropoda; class Insecta; order Hymenoptera; family Cynipidae; genus Melikaiella; species Melikaiella ostensackeni. Next base: position 26,317,298 of record JAUMHM010000083.1, read on the forward strand.
TAGATTCCATCATAAGTGCCTACCGTGTTACCGTCAGTACTTTTTAAAAAAATTTCTTCGCTTTAATGTTTAAAACTATCGGAAGAGTCTTCCAAAGATAAGGCATCTAGGCATAACACGATTGCGTTCACTGGGGTTAAATACTCGATTAACCTACTAGCTTAAGTTTGAAGAAGCAGATGAGTAATTCTGAAATAAGTCACTCTGCTAATGGAAATTTTATATTATAATTATATAGTGATTCGATGATTAAGTTCTTAATCAATGAAATCGTCACACTTACGTTCTCCAAGAAAAAAAAAGTATTTAATTCCGACGATAAAGCTATTCATGCTGAATTTAAGGCGGATTGTATTTAAAGTTAAGACAAAACTAAAGTTTTCCGAGTCATAGTTTATATATATATAATTAGTAATTTAATGTAAATTTTATGGGATACCCCTCGGATGATGTACATTATATTGTGATTTGTTGGTTTTTTAATAGCGAATGGTGTGTGTGTGTGTGAATGTAAATACTTTATGTAAACTAGTTCTGTACTTCGAGAGAAAGCATATTAATTATCTGGAAGTCAGATTTGGAACGTGCAACTGGCTATGAATTTTAATTTGCGAATTCTCAGATGCCGAAAATTCAATGTCAATATTTATGTTCTATATCAATATTGAAATGATGAACTTTGCTCGAAATTTTTCACTTACGAAAACAAAAGTCCTTTGAAAGAAAACTTCAGTTTTCATTTGAAGAATATCTAAAATGTGCAATACCTGCAATTTAATCAAATTAGC
>JAUMHM010000083.1:26470392-26482987 GCA_032362435.1 Melikaiella ostensackeni
AAAATTCAACACTTTCCATTACAAATTTATAATTTAAAAATGGAACATTAAAATTTGTAATGTTCAAATTTTAAATTTAGCACTCTGAAATTTTAACGATTTAAAACTTTTTATTTTAAACAATTCAGTTTTGAATATTTCATTTATAATTGCTCATTTTAAATGAGCACTCAAATATTGCTATATATTTTTTTCAATTCTTTTTTTTCAATTAAAAATTTTCAAATTGAATGGGTTGAAAATTGAATATTTTACACTGAAAAAATATTTAAATAGGATTTGAAATTGAACAAAAAGGTTGAATTATAAATCTGTTAATTTAAAATTTTTTGAAAACTGGAAATAGTTTATAAAGCTTCAAACGGACGTTTACATTTGTTTTGCTACTGAGGCCTTCAAATTAAAATAGTTCAATTTTGAACATTGAAATCTGTAAATTGCTTAATTTTGAACAGATTCAGAATTGTCTTGTAAAATCAATTCAGTTCAGTTTTCAAAATAATTAATTTATTTATATATTAAATTTAATCAACTTAAAACGTTCTTTATAAGAAATCCGAGTTTAAACGCTTTTAATTTCTAATTTTTAAGTCTGCAGAACTGCATTTTAAAAATGGAAAATTTTCAAAGCAAGATATTTTAGAACTACGCATTGTAAACTGCAAGATTAATTCATAATTTAAAAAGTTAACAATTGAACTTAACATTAAAAAAAGTTAAAATGGAACTTATTTTAAATTGCATTATATCATGTGATATTTCAAGTGATTGGATAGATTTTTCTTTTAAAAATTTGTAAAATTCCTGTACAAAAACAAGTTCACTGTCATTTCCCGGTTTTTCCAGGTCTCAAAAAATCCCGATTTTCCCGGTCCAGTGGCCACCCTGTATTAATTTCTATAAAAAAAGCAATTTTTCATTTATCCAATTTGAATTTTCGCGGAACTTTGACTAGAACAGATACCGATACCCAGCGGCTGGTAGACTCCCCTATTCTTAACTACTGGACAAAAAGAGATCTCCCTTACCGAGTGAGAGCGCGCGAAACCATATTTTATTAAAAATATGATATTATACATAATTTCGTACAGAAGATATATGTATGTAATTCAAATATCAAGATATTTACTACTCTATAGACTATTCATAATATCCAGTACATAAATAACATTTTTAAAGCAATATATCTTCATTTAGTAATTAGATTTGTAGGTTCGGGGCAGTGAAGGCAGTGAAGGCAGTGAAGGCAGTGAAGTCAGAATTCTTTGGTCCTCAGGTCGTTGGCGTTGATGACGCCATTTGCGCCACCATAAATGGTGACCAACGGTGACGGATTGGGGGATTCGTATTTTCATAACACAGTAATATAAATAAGAATGTCTTATAAAATCTAAAGCTTCCAAAATTTCAAATATTTACAATAAATGAGTGCGTATTAAGGTATGTACGAGTATTCACTGGTGATTTATGTGTTCTGAGAGAAGTGTCTTCCAAAACGCGGAGAAGCCACGCGAAACGCACTTCTTTTTTGGATCAAAACAATGGAAATAATTAATAGTCACAGTTATAGTTGTTTTACGTTTCAAGTTTCTTGATATTTAACTCTATTGATTTGAAATCCTGTGATAATTCCAAATATACATTATTAGTGGCTTGGAAGTTGGAACGCTTGGCAACATTCAAATGTTAAAAATGAGGTTATGTTATAGAACGTATACGCCAAAAACTGTAGTGTTTTCCTAAAAATTCTGAAATTTACGATTTTCTTGCCAATGCTACATACATTTTCAAGGATTAATGAGTGTTTAAGATAAAAATCTGTTCAATTTATGTAAAATTTTCATGATCGTCACGTGATAAAGTATTTGGAGGCAGTAGTTGACAACAAGTGTTAATTGTATGGTCATTATTAGTGATCATTTTAAAATTTAAGTGTAATTAAAATTTGAAGCGGCGAATCTGCTACCAATAAAAATACTTTTTTTTTACTCTACAGACCAGCTTTCAGAAACTCTCTGAGGATTTGTAAAGGATGCATTGCCAGGTAATTTAACATATTCTATAAACATCCTATTTTTATTTTAAATTATAAATTTAATTTTAAGTAATTTTTATTTGATTTAATTTTGTCTTAGACTATGAATTCAATTCGTGGGTAACAATGGAGAGTGAGTTGACAAGGATTAACGATATTGATGGTGAAGTGTTAATAATCACAAAAGAACCTACGTTCATAACTAATGCTCGAAAAGATAATTGTGAAAATGCTGGGAGCAATAAAAATGCGGAGAAGCAATACGGCACCAAGGAGAGCACAACCGAGGATGAGATTTTTCATTGGCTCGATGAATATACATCTGTTATGTGTTCAGTCGTTGGAAATACAAATTATGAGCTACTCGAGTACCTTCTTACCACCTATCAAAAGTAAGAATCATTGTATAAAAATGATATTACATAAATGTTTCCATTCATTGAATCTTTCTAATTATTTGATTCTTTTTTCCAGAAATATATCCAGGGTTTTTTACAGCTGTTGTTTTCTTAAGCCATTCAGGATTGTCCAGTTGAAGAATCACATCAGGAACACTCTAATCTTCTTTCATTTCTACTGGCGAAACGTAAAAGAGGTAAAAATCAAATTTAGGTTTTGAGGGAAAATATCGCTGTTCGAAAATTCGAGACTTTGACCCATCGAAATAAAAAGTTTTCACTCTTTTACATTTAATTTCTACTTTGTAATAGGAAGGCTACATAATTACATTTAACTAACTACATACTACATTTAAATCATCATGGCAGGTACTTCGAACTAAGTTTTAATTAACTTTTGGACTTTAATATCTGATCTTACAGAGAATCAGTGATGATTATACGTACATGGACAAAATGGCGGATATTGTCAGAATGTATCTAGATCTAGAGGTTCTATCTTCCTTGAAAGAAAATGATTCCTTTGATAGCCTTTCTGCTAATATACTCCATGCTCTCCACATATATTTAGGTAAACTTCAATCTAGAAGATATTTCCAAATCTGCTAATCAAAACGCATATTTAAAGGTTTGTTTTTGAATTTTCGTTTAGATAACTCTGAGGAACAGGTATTCAAAGTTTTACTCAAAAGTAAATGCGTGACGAAAACATTCAGCAGAATTTACAGTCCTATATTCCAGTGAGTAATTAATTTTTTAGTACTTCACTAATAATTTTCTTATAATGTATAATAACTAATACTTAATAAAAATGCAAGTTAACTAAACTAACTCAACTAAAACTTACTAAAAACTAATATTTATTTCCTCTTTTGATTAGAAAATACTTCTCGAACCTAAAAAGCAACGCTGAGTCCCTATCAAACTTCGCATACGTTCGTTATTTATTAGCGTTTAAGTTATGGAAGAAGATTGTCGGTAGTCGAGAAGAAAAGGCTAGAATAACAGACATGGCTTTGTCAAAATTAGGTTCTTCGAGGCCGAAAATGGATCCGGAATTATCGCAATTTATTCCAGAACCACCTTCGGGTGATCAAAGCGGGACTTTGTGGCTTATGCAGTCTAACTTACTCGACTTCCGAAAGATCTGTGATGGTTTCCTGATGCTGGAAGCCAAGATGCACTCTTTCTCTTTCAGCACAGAATTCGAGGAGCTAAACCTTAACGGATATAGCGCTCATTTCTTGCAGGTAATTTATCTCATAAATACCAAATTTATTCTGAAACATAAATTTATATAGCTTTATTTTATTTTTTAGCTGAATTTAGAGGATGGTTTTAAACAAAAAGCGGATCCCAAGTTCGTGCAAGCTCGAAAAAAGAAACCCGTATTAAAAAGAATGTTTCCAAAGCTGAAACCAGGCGAAGTGCTCTCCATTGATTTAATCAGCGATAACGAGGAAGTAGAAGAGAGCAACATCAATAAACGGAAGATAAAAAAGAAACAACAGTGGCTGAAAGAAGCCAAAGTTCACCGCAAATTTAAGAAACCTCAACCTTTGTCCAAACAAGCTAAATTGGTTCAAGTCGCAGACGCCCACAGTACCGAAAGCTGTGAGAACTTGGAAAAGACTTGTTCAGAAAACGCTTCACTTTCTAAGACTGTATGCAGTCTCGACAAGTACTTGGTCTGTAGTCTTGTCGAGGAAAATATCGTTTCTTCACAAACCACCGAGAATAAAGCGAACGCCCTCAGGAATAACGAGACCTCAGTCGTCGCAAGTTTGACGAACATGTGCCAAAAATGTAACATTACCTCCAACGCTGCTACTCAAAAGCCGAATACTAACCAGAATAACGCGGATATTGTACCAACCGACTGGGATAACAGATCTGACAAGACGGAAATCTGTGCAGTTTCCACAACAGTGGGAGATCACGCATCTGAATCATCTTCCGGGGCCTGGACAGATTACAATAGCGCAGATTCTGAAGCTCCTGACGCAATCGCTTCGCCGACGTCAGGAATCTTCATTAATTCGTGCAAGATTCAGTGTAAAGAAGTCGATGAAGAACCAAAGCCTGGTGGATTCTGGACTACAATTTCTAAACCTCTAACACCTGAAAAAACGATTGATGTCTGCCTTTCTGAAACTGCGGCTAGAACGACACCTACCAAATTGGACAACATTTGAAGCGGAGAAATGAATACGATGGGATTCCACAAATTTTCCGAAGATGTAGCTTCTTATTTGGATCAGCATATCCCGTCAGATGCGTTATTGGAAGGAAGTTTAGGCCCCACAGGAATTCTGAAATCTTTGTTGGACTTCGATCTAATAGGACGTGTCGATTCTTCTTCGACTGATTTTATCTACTCAAATGTCCAGGCGATCGACCCAAAACTTTTGAGAAAAGATCCAGATGTATTCAATTTTACAATTTCTAATCAGTTTTCTGAAGATTCGCCTCCGAGTTTTGAAAGTGAGGAAAGAATGGAGATAATAGATGAGCTTGAAAAAGAAGTGGGTGATATTTCGGAGATTGTGGAATCTGAAGCGAAAGTGAGCGAAGAGTTTGCAGAAGCAGTTGAAAACCCAGTGGAAAGGAGAGAGCAAATAAAAGAGGAAGTTTCAAGCACTTCACGGAAGATCTCGGAGACTCGGGAGTACAATACAAGGTATAAGAGGAACTCTATGGTTTGGAGAAAGTTGATGGAAACGAAAGCTCCGAAGAGAAGGAAGAGATCGACAAGATCTTTGAGTTTATCATTCGACACTGAAGATCTGTTTAGGAGAGAGAGACGAGTTCAGTTGCCTTTTAAGAAGAGGTTTTGTCACACGTATCAGAGGAAAATTATTGAGGGCAAAAATTTAGGTATAATCAAGAAAGGTAAATTCTTCGCGTTAAATTTCTTGGAGCAAGATTTCTTTTTATATCTAAGTTTTTCACCTATATTTTACGCGAGCAGTTTCGTATGTATTCAAGATTAGAGGTTTGGTCTTTTTCTAGAGAAAAACACAACGCGCTATAATATTTTTGAGTTTTGATTTCAACTATGATTTTTACAATTTCAATATAACGACACTGAAGATCAACAACTGAAGAAAAAAACATCATGGATGATTTCAATCATCGATTCTATAAAGGATTGCACACAAGCGCATCTCTGTGATAATCAAAACTAAAAAGTCTTTATTTATTTTTCGAAAAATTTTAACCTTCATTTAGCCAAAGAATCTGTGATAAAATTTGTATACAAATTGTATTATTTTATACATTTTAATATTATATAGTGCATATTTGAAGATAATACAGAATTCCTAATGTAACGATTCAGGTAAGAACTACATCAATTTCAGAATTCACACGACTCGAATTATACTTCAAAAGATTTTTTTTAATTGATAAAAAATCATTTTTTGAAGTAGATTTAGCTTTATTAACATTTTTTCGAAATTTAAAGTATATTTTTATTCTTTTAGACGATTTAAATACAGGAAATCTACTTCAAAAAATGATTTTGATTAGTATTTTTATTTGAAACATTTTAATTTCACAATGACGATGACGCAAGATATTCTAAAAATGGTCAAAATCGTTCTGAAGTTTTTGTATTAAATGCGCATATTACAGTAGGTTTACAAGTTGCATATTTTGGTATGTTCTAGTATTTTGCAGATATATAGAATATTCGGAAAAATTTGAGAACGTTTCAAAAACAATTATTTGATATTTTGAAATTTGTCATAACTTTTTGTAGCAATTTAGAATGTTCCAGAATCTGCTAGAGCATTAAAGAATGTTTTAGAATAACAAACTAAAAAAAAATTTCAGAATATTCTGAAACATTCATGAATATTCCAAATCCAGAAATAGTCTGGAATATTCCACCACGATTTAAAATATTTGAAGGGCGTAAATTTTGACATGTTCTAGAATCTACCAAAATTGAATGTTCCTGAATTCAGGGTGGCCACTGGAGCGAGAAATCGGGAAATGTCCAGGAATTTTTTGAGACCGGGGAAAGACAGTGAATTTATTTTCCGACCGGAAGGTTTTTTAATTCTTCGCTTCAGCAGAAAAACTCATCCATAAATAAAGCACAATTTTCCAAATAAAAGTGCTTCAAGTTGAACAATTTTTTATTGAATTCTTAAAAACTGGTTAAAATTTAAATTGTTAAAAAATGTGTAATTTCAACTGAAAGTCTTAATAGTTGAATAATTAAATTTTAAACGTTCAAAATTGAATCATTTTAGATTGGAAATGTATAAATACGTTAATTTTAATCGCTCAATCTTGTTCAATTTGAAATCGAAAATTCAACAATTTTCAGTGCTTCTTTTTCAATCTGTTGAACCTTGATTACCCTAAATGTAAATAAACTCAGTTTGAGGATGTTCAAATTCAATTATTTTTTTGTTTAGAGATCTCGAAATAAAAATTGTTCATTCTACCTTGAAATTGTACAATTTTAAATGTTTTTCATTGGAGATTGGCTAATTTTGAAAGTTTCGAATTTGTACAATATTCAACATTTAAGTTTGAAATTTTTCCGGATTAAATTCATTAATGGAATACTTTAAATCATAAATGGTTGAGTTACTTTAGTTTTGAATGTTTGACAACCGGAAAATATCAGGAATATTTTTCTGAGTCTTGAGTGGCCAACCTGTAAAATTTTTTTAATATCCCAGAAAATGCACTAACGTGTCTACAGACCTGAACCATAAATTTGGCCTGAATATTTTCAGGTCAGGTTTTGTACATACCTTCTTCAGATTTATATTGTATCAAAAATAAAGTATTTAACGAATTTAAAATTAATGCTTTTCTCCATTTTTTTTATCCACAGGTGTTTGATTTCTGCTCATCCACCAAGGGTCGAGATTTCAATTACAGTCAAATACATTAAATCGACTACTTACCTTTTGGCGAAGAACTTTGCATCTATGTCAACATCTTCATCAGGTTTGATTTAATTTCTTAAACAAATGTAACCTTCGACTAGGTATAATCAAACTTATTTGAAATATTTGATTTCAGTACGATTATCTTTAAAAGCTTAATTCTACAGGATAAAAAATTACTTTGTTCTTTTTTTTTTTAAGAATTTTGTACAGTTTTCTACTGATAAATATTATAAGTAATCACTGAACAGTATTTAAAACAGTGACTTCACGTCTCTTTTTACACTAAAAAACATTCACTTTCGAAGCTAAAGCATTTTAAATTTTCTAAGAGTTCTTACGCCTTCGGGAAATAATTTTAACTATTTCTGTTATTGAACAAAATTGATCATGAGTTATGTGTAATGCTTCTCAAAAAGAAAATTTTGATCAGCCATTATAATTCTATAATTCGTATTCGCTTCAAAGGTTTCATTAGACAAAAGAAAAATAATAAGTATGACTCTAGTCGTTATCGAAGCGTCAAACGATCGATGACTACAAGAGTTTGTTAATAGAGCATTAACAAAGCAGTTTGAGACAAGTATACGAGATTTCGCGCTTCAATAGTGATATATAATTTTACCAGACTTAATTTTTATTTTGAATGAATGCTTGAGATTATTATAAAATATAAATATAAAATTAAGAATACAGTTACGTTGCGCGTAATCATAATTTAACTATTATTAGGACCGATATATCCTCCGCGTAATTTTATTTTAGACTTCTTTTAATATTAAGTTTTCAAGCCACTTTGAGAACGCTTGCCATTCCTTCAGAAATTCAAAGATTGTGTGTGAGTTTAAGTGATACATTTTTTCTTCAAATTTTGAGTACCTTATACTTAGTGACCTTTTTTTACGCTTAATAGTGAGATAATGATCCATTTTAAGAATCTTCCATGTCTATATAATTATAGCCACTCTATTGTAATAGAAACATCAATGTACCTCATTCCTACTCTAGTGACATATTTTTACTTAAGCATGTATCGATTTAAGTTTAATTCTATAAGAAATTTATGCTTCAACCAAGTTTATCTCATTTTGGTTAACATTTAGTAAACAGGCAATTTCAATTCAACTCAAAATAAAAAATAAAACACTTTAACAACTGTTCTTAATGCAGAAGAGTTTTAAGTTTCAATCGTTTAAAAGATTGCTTCGAAGGTCAAATCATTTTTCAAATAGTTTTCAGTATAAAAACCATAACCTAAACGGACTAAACTTTCTGCACATCCGAATTTTACGTATACGTTATGCAAATAGATTTTATTTAAGTACACAATTACCCAAGCTCACGAAGAAATTATTAGGAATAATAGGAATATAATTATATTTTAAAACAGTTTACCGAAAGCATTGATACATGAAATATGTAAAGTTATAATAATAATACGTAATAAGCGTTTTTTAAAAATTAGATGTGTTTAAGAGTGATTAAAGTAACTTCGTTGATATTTTGTAAATACGGTGGAGCCTCTCCCGTCGAAACCTTCATTCTATTAATGATCGAGTCCTTTCATTTTTATAGATTATATTGAGAATCTTTCCCCTAATAAGCCAAGTTTTCAATTACGTGCTATTATGGGGGAAAAATTTTCAATTTAATAGTGTAAAAATTAAAGGCCGATAATTTTAAACATGATACTCATTTACTCATATATTTTTTGAACTTCAAAATAAAAAGAAAGAAGGTAACCGATTTCTTATAGATTCTATTGTATTCAACATTATTAAATGAAATTTTCTATTGAAATAGGCGTGCCTACTTAAAGTCATAGACAACGCCTTAATATCCGAACTGCAATTTTATGTCTAAGTTTGCTTTTGATTCTATCCAATAGTATTATGTACCTGAAGTTTAAATGAACAAAATTTCGTTTAAATAAGACATTAAACAATTTTTTTTCAATTCAAATTTTCCTTAAAATAATGTTCAGGTTACAAATAAAAGTATAGTTTATAGTTTTTTTCAACATTCCATTAGTTTCTTTGCAGATAAAGTCAAATTTTAGGATCAATTTTAGTTTTTAAATCAGTCAAAGACAAATTTCGCTCATTTGAGTCAGAACTTGGAGCAAATAATAGTACTGATAATATGCAAATTTAAGTAATAGATAAAACCGAAATTTTATTCTAATTGCATAAAGTATGGAAGCGTTGTTTTTTATGTTATGCTTATATTTTTTATTTATAAAATTCAACCATTGTATTAATTTTTTTACTGTAATATTACTATTTTTTGTACAAGCGCGTAGTATTTTAGTTTTTGAACCTACGAGAAAGTTAACTTTCTCCCCACCGACTTGAGGAGTAATCTACTCTATGCGCAAGAGGCTTGTCGATCCTACTTATAGGAGCAAGTAAACCTTTTCAAGACGCATTAGTACAAATAATAACTACGTAGGATTTAATGATACGAAAATAAATATTTCCAGTAAATATTATAAGTGTTGAAAGTCTCATAACGTTTTTGTTTTCTGGAATTTTGTAGATTTGAAAAAACTCGTTTTTTAAATTCAACTAAATTCATTTATTGAATTACAGCTCATAGACATATTTTCAACATTTTTAATCGTTGCCAAAACTGATTGTAATATTTCGAATTTGATATCACGTTTAGCATTTAAATTTCGTTTTTTTGTATGCACTTTGCCATTTTATTAATTTAAAAATATGTTATTTTAGGAAATAATTGTTTATAGACTAAAGGAAGAATTTCTATTCTAAAAATAGTAATAATTTAAAGTGGCCACTGGATTGGGGAACGGGGCATTTTTTGAGGAAAAAAACAGTTTTAAGCGCTTCAAATTTTAAATTGTTCAATTATAAAGACAAATTTCCAAAGCTTCAATTTTTGAAGTCTAGATTTTTAAGTCTAAATTCTTCAATTCTTCATTCAGAAGTCACTTTTGAATTCTGTCTTTTAATGTCATTTTTAGACACACTTTTATTCTCCTTTTCTAAATTCAAATTGCAAGTCTTCGGAAAATTTTTTTTCGGAAAAATTTGTAGATTGAAAATTTGTATATTGTTTGGTTCAAACTCAAATCGTTCAAAATTAATAACTAAGATTAAAATTTCGAGACTTAAACAATTTCAAACTAACAGCCTTATAGTTAAATAATTTAATTGTAGCCCTTTAAAAGTGTTTCACTTTGATTACAAATTTGTCAATGAACATTTTTGATAATCTGAAAATGATCGGGAATTTTTTAATGCGTTTTGAGATGGCCACTGTGTTGTAATTCTAATATTATTTCACTATTTTCCGGTTCTCACTTTTACACACGCAAGGACGTAATACTATAATCGAGTTGGAGAAAATTAGATACGAACAGAAAGTATAATGATTAATTGATTATTAATTACCATCGCAAGGTCGAAATAAGCTTGCAACAATAGTTAATCGGTATATAAACAGTGCTCCGATTTTTCAATCGGCACTACACTTACTCATCAATATTAATGGGATACTAATTGTAAGCTAATTGTCTACCGACTAGTAATGTACTATTGTAACCGATAATTTGCGAGTCAGAGGAATATACGAGTATTGTCATTATTCGAATTCACTTCCACTATCACTGAATTACTTATAAGTTTTAATGAATCTGTGAAGTATTATTCTTATTACTGAGGCCATGATGCTGTTTGTGACCGATTTATTTAATTTATAAGTTTCATGTACGTACAAACTATTCTAAGTATTGCATCGTATTATTTACTTGTTGTAAAGCACTACTGAGACTGAAGGGAATGAAAAGCAGTTTTCAATAAAAAAAAGTCGTGGTAAACAAGTTCTTTTCAGTAGATATAATATCCTTAGTATTCTATCTATATCTAATTTACCATCGAATTTATTTAATACAAGTCAAGATAAGAAGTGAAGTTGACTATGTTAAGCTAATTCATTTAATTTCACGACAAAAATTTTATTTTATTTATATAAAGTCATTTATAGAGAACTGATCATATACATAGAAAAGTTTGGGAATCAAGAAAATTTTAATCTAGAATCAAATTCATATAGAATACATCTCCAGCGGACACGTTCTGTAAATATTACGTAACAAAAAGGTAACATTTATACATAACATTGTTTCAGCCATATAACATACCAATTACAGAACAGAAAGGTCACACTATTGTATAACGGTGTTACTGTAAGGAGACTCGTTGCCTGTCCTAAAGCAGTTACATAAGATGTTCTTTTTTGTTATATAAGAGTTATGTCACAGTTGCATATCAGTGTCCGATGGATCATCTTCTAAACCCAAACACGAACTATAGAAAATATTGATCATTTTTAAGCTCAGAGAAGACAAGAAAAGTTTTGAACAGGGTATATATAAAGAATTAAAAATTAAAAGCGTTTGAAATTGTAAATTTTTGATAAAAAACATTTTAAGTTGATTATATGTAAATATAAATTAATTAATGATTTTTTAAACTAACTGTTGTTCGAGTATTAAAAATTCAACAATAATTGATTTTAAAAGATGAATCTGAATCTGTTCAAAATTGAACAATTTACAGATTTTAACGTTGAAAATTGAACTGTTTTTCAGTTCAAAAGCCCTAGTAGTTAAACAAATGTAAACCACCGATTGAAACTTTATAAACTATCTTTAATTTTAAAATAATTTCAAATTAATAGATTTATAATTAAATGCTTTTATTCACTTTCAAATCCTATTTAAATATTGTTTCAGTTTAAAATATTCCTTTTTAACCCATTCGATTAGAAGTTTTTAAATATTTAGCAATATTTGACTGTTTATTTAAAATGAACAATTATAAATCAAACTAATATTAACAAATATTAATTTCTAGCTATTTAAAATTGAAATAATTCGACTTTAAAAGATTAATATGTAAAAATTACATACATTTTTATTAAGTTCAATATTTTATGAGTTGGAAGGAACAAAATTTCTGTCATCTCTTTTTTTTCTGAATTGGAGGAGGCCATTTTTTCATTTTATCATTTTTATTGAGTTGTAGGGTGGGAACTTTTTATTTTAAATCTTTTTTTTTTATTGAAAGAGGATAATTTTCTATTTTTAAAATTTCTATTGAGTTGGAAGGGAAGAAATTTTACTGTTTAATTTTGATTGAATTGTCAGAGGGACATTTTATATTTTTAAGATTTTTGTCGAATTGGAAAGGAGCCTTCCATAAACCATGTGGTTTCTTAAGAAG
>JAUMHM010000083.1:26535322-26545643 GCA_032362435.1 Melikaiella ostensackeni
GAATGCGAAATTATCAATATAATTTTATGGAATTTCTCTACAATACTGTTATGTTCACTTTTTGTTTTCCTTATAACTTAAAAAAAATAAAGGTGTTTAACAATAAATTTCATTTGTGCAAATATAATTTGCAAATCCAGATGATTTTGTGCTAGAAAAAAATTAAAGTTACTTCGTATTGTTTATTATTTTATATATTTTCCTATTTGTATAGCGTTTGATCTAATTTTCTCCATTAAAACAACAAAACAAATATTATTACAAATTGGAGTTCTCTATCTAAAACTTTTATTCTATATTCCTAAAGAAATTTTTCGTAATTCCATGCGACTTGTGTCACTTGTGCGATTTTTTTAAAGCATTCTAGTCCATCCAAGACCGGTGTGATTTATATTATAAGTTCATTATTTTAAAAAATTCATGTCACTATTTTGGTCATATTTTCAAAATTTATGCCACTATGGGTACTATTTTTTATCTTTTGAAGTAAGGCCATGCCCTGCATTATTTATACGTCATTCATTTAAATTCCACAGGAGGACACGATGGCGTTAAAAGACTTTTTAGAAGAAGCTGCAATTATGAAGGAAATGAAGCATAGGAACTTGGTTCAATTATTAGGCGTCTGCACCAGGGAACCTCCGTTTTACATAATCACCGAATTTATGAGCAAAGGGAACCTTCTGGATTATCTGCGTAATGAAAGCAAACACCAAATCAACGCTGTCGTTCTGATGCACATGGCCACCCAAATTGCAAGTGGCATGAGCTATCTCGAGAGTCGGAATTTTATTCACAGGTATTTCAAATTCTCTTTCTTACCACAGGTCACTTATGATTTCTTTCACCTAAATAATTTCTTTCTTTTTAATCTCCAGGGACTTAGCAGCTAGAAACTGTCTTGTGGGTGAAAGTCATCTTGTGAAGGTGGCGGATTTCGGACTTGCACGACTCATGCGAGATGACACCTACACTGCACACGCTGGTGCGAAATTCCCAATTAAATGGACGGCTCCCGAGGGATTAGCTTATAACAAATTTTCCACTAAGGTGAGAGCAGTTCAATCTATTTAAAATTAATAGAAATTAGCAAGACAGATCGATCATTTTTTAATTGTTTTAGTCGGACGTCTGGGCGTTCGGTATTCTTCTTTGGGAGATTGCGACCTACGGGATGTCTCCCTATCCAGGAGTCGATCTCACGGATGTCTATCACATGTTGGAGAAAGGTTACCGAATGGAATGTCCACCAGGTTGCCCACCGAAAGTTTACGATTTGATGCGGCAGTGTTGGCAGTGGTCAGCCATGGAACGACCGACTTTTGAAGAAATACATCATTCCCTGGAGAACATGTTTCAAGAATCTAGTATTACGGAAGGTAAAATCATATTAATTGCGGAAATTCTTTGAGAGTGGAGACATTTTTTTAATTAACTACTAATCTTGCTGTTTTCATTTTGCAGAGGTGGAGAAACAACTTCAAAGCGGTGGAGAAATTCCTTTGCTAGCTTATAGAAAGTCCCAAACTGGTAGCACAGGAAATATCCATGGACTCGTCTTGGTTTCTGATCAACTGCCTTCCGGCTTATCACAAGGTTTGTTTCACAATTTGTTGAATCAGAGTGATATTTAAAGTTCAAATACTTCCCAACAGGAGAAACTTTAAACCACTTTTCAAATTATTACTAAAAATGTTTGCAGAAGGAGCTAGTTCGGTTTCAAAATTAAGTACCTTCATGGGTGGTTTATCCAGCAAAGCCAACAGCAACATGGTGCAGATGCGACGCTCAACAAACAAAAAGGGAAAGCAAGCACCCGCGCCGCCAAAACGGACTAGGTGAGTATCTTTCCCGAATTCCTCTTTTTCTTTATTTTACAATTAGTTTTGTTGGTAATTTAAGAAGCAATATACTTAACTGGCATGGATCGTTGTGTACAGCCTGCTATCGTCATGCAGCTCTTTTCGCGACTCAGCCTACCAGGATCAAGATCAACAGAATGCCGATATTGGCACTGCGATACTCGACGATGGCACGGATCTTAATGGTATAGATAACTTAGTTGTTTAATCGATTTCATAAAATGATTCGAGTTTAGTAATTGCACGAGCTGGCCTGCCTATTTTCTTTGGAGCCTGCATCAATTTTTATCGAAAGAGTGGATCATGGGTCATTCTCCTGATTCTCCTGCTGCAGTATGCAAAGTATGACGCACGTTTTACGCATAGTCCCCGAATATCAGGATGCGTCTCGAATTGAATTTTTTGTCAGATATAAGGTAGGATCCAGTTTAAAGACATCCTTACGTACGTAATGCTGCATGTCATATGTGTAGATAAAGATTTAGATTGAGTCATCAACTTCTTCCCCTGTATATTTGACCAAGTAATTTTTGTTTTGTACATTGTCATTTTGGAAATCTCAGATTCTACAATTCTACAATTCGCTTCTTTTGATTCCTACATTATTCAAGCAGTGTTACGTGACTTCAACGAAAGGAGTTTCTTTAATGTTTTTACCGGACTACGCATGCTACGCATCTACTTCCGACTCTCAAAGTAATTATCTACGCGGATTGTTAAGCACCACTGTCGCAGGGTATCTTCATGAGAAAATAGGCGTTGAAACGGGAGAATGGCCCATAAATAGAGTTTCAAAACTCATTTTAAAATCAATGAACATCAAAGAGATTGATGTTCTAATTTACCAAACATAAGAGAATTTAAAAAGGTCTCTTGAATATAATATACGTATTTAGGGCCTTGTAAAAAAATATATCAGATATTACTTCGAACTGCCTACGGAGTCAGATCTATAGTTACTTGACCGGGTTAGTCTTACGAAAAAATCCTTAACACTAATCAGTGCCTCTTTAATTATCCGATATAAGTTTAAAGTTTTATCTTGTCCTATTTATGCTTTAAAATATTCAAACTTATTAATCTTTCAGTTGTATTCAATCTTTAAAATTTTTAACTATTGAAAATTTCGAACATTTGCTCTATTAATAACTTGTCAAAATGTTAGAGATTTTACGTTTTTATTTTTCTACTTTGAATTTCAATGAAATTCAAAATTTGAATAGATAATTCAAACTTGGAAAATCTTTAATTTTAGTTATACAAAACTTCAATTTTCTACTGTTGGTTTTCTTGCATCTTTAAAACCTAAAATAATTTTTGGACAAAAAACATCTAAAAAAATAATATTAAGTGTTTAAAATCGAACTTTGAATGACATTAAAATTATTGAATACATTTCAAATGATAAATGGCAATTTTATATTTCATAATTTGGTTATTATCAGAAATTAAACAAACAAACGTTTGACTTATAGCCGTGCTAAGTAAATTATTTCAAATTTGAAGCTTTTCGGATGAACGCTTTTAAAGAGAACAAGCATTCAAAAATAAATAACTTGAAAATAAAGCATTTTAAAATATTTAAAACTTGAGTTTTTAGTGTTTAGAATAATTGAATAATTCCAATTCGAAACGTACAACATTAAACATATGTTAAATTTTCATTATTGAAATATTTAAAGCTGGTATGTACCTCTTAAAATAGATAAATTGTTAAATCAATGTTTCAGTAAATTAATGAATTTCCAATTGAACAAATTTTTTATAATGTAGTAAATACAGTGTAAAATGTAACCGTTTCAAATTGTAGTGTTCAAAATTGAACAATTTTCAATTGAAACCCCCCACAATCTCACCATGTACTGTTTGTAATTAGTAATTGAAAATTGAAAAATTTTATTTATGAACTAATAAAAAATAATTGAAATCTTAAACATTCGTACAAATTGTAGAATTTAAAATTATAATACTTTAAATTTGAAGTCTTCAAAATCGAAAAATTTCAAAGTTAGGTGTTTGAAGTTGAACATTTTTAAACTGAAAGCATTCGATGTTCGAAAAAGCGAATACAGAATTTTAAATTAGAAAAGTTCAAAAATTAAATTTTTAACTGCGAAGCGTTTAGAAATTAACAAAGTAAAATTTTATGTACTGAAAGTTCAACAAGTTTTAATCCGAATCGTAAAATGGTTTACAATTCAAATTGTTTAACATTATCTAAAGAACTGAGTATTTTTAATTTGAAATGATGATTATTTTGTTTTCACTTGGATATGTCTAAAAATAAATTGTACAACTTCAAATTAAAAATTTCAAATATCAGTTTCAAATTTAAATCGTGAAAATTCGGAGTTTTTAAAATCACGATTTGCAAGTCTAATTTCTATCTTTGCAACTACCGGATTTCATTCTTATGGTTTAAACAATCATCCTACTTCTAAATTAATTTTTGAAAAATAGAAGAAAACAATCTCGTGACCTCTTGAAACATCTCAAAAGAAATTTATGTTTGGTAAGGTTAAAAATATATTCTCTTTGTTGCTAACTGTAAATAATAGTTTTTACTTTACCCACAAGGCGCGTAATTATTATCAATTATCGCGCTCATATCTGCTCAGATATGAAAGACATAAGAAATCAAACACATCGCTTCACGTCATCATTTCAATTTCTTGTAGCACGCTTTGATTACTTATTGAATGAAAATTTAGGTATCACCCGAGAACTCGTAACAATGGCCACACAATCGATTACTACAGGAATTTGTGATGTGGATGACGATGGCGATGGTTCTCAAGACACGGCAGAAGCCAATTTCCCACCGCAGCCATCATCTTCACCGGAACCCGTATCCAACTTACAGTGCAACCAAAAACAAATTAAAACGCGAACCTATCCGTCTAAGGAAGTACTGCCACATAAGGTATTCCGACTCTGCTTCACGAAACAGTATTTCAAAGATCGTAGTAGAGTAGAAGCCGCGACGATTTTTCCCTCAACTCCGACAGATCGTTTAATTTCGACTATCAATTATATAATTTTATCATCTGTTTCTTGTCGTCCACAATAATGCATATAGCACTGCTTGAATATTAGGGTGGTTGAAAAATCTCGCCTTTCGGACGTTCTCTTCTTTATATTTGAAATTTTTAAAAGCTTGATTGAATCTTATTTCAAGCGCTTATTAATTTGGGAAGTTTTAATTTGGATACTTTGAATTAACCTTTTTTCAGCTAAAAAGTCTCCAGTTAAAAAAAAACAATAATTATAAATAGTTTTTAAACATTTCATTTTGAATAGTCCTGTCAGAAACCTTTTCTAATTCAAAGTGTTTAAAAATAAACGAAAATCTAATTAGAAATACTGATTCAAAAATAGTTTTTAGATTTATAAAGCCTTCTATTTTATTCCTGATTGAAATATTAAATATAAAAAAGTTTAAGTCAGCTTTGAAATTTACTTTTGTTCATAAATATTCGTTTAATTTTGTACCTTTTGAGGTTAGCTGTGGGCTGAGGCTGCCTCAGGTAAATTAAAACTAAACAAAATTACATTAGGTCACGGCTTATGCGTTACGTGGAAAAACAGGAAGATGGAGGAAAAAAAATGTTTGCTAAATAATATTTAGCGAACATCATTTTTATTTTCAAAATCCAGGAACGTTATTAACTTAAAAGTTGGCTATTAATAAACTCAACTCAAAATCATCTCAAATAAACTAAAAAAATTAGCAGAACATGAAGAACATCCAAAAGTAGAGGCTTTTTGTCTCGTCCTATTGCCCACTAACTCATCCTCTACACACTCTCACTTGAATTACTCCTTTTCTTTCAGTTGGTGCACGTGGGAGCTTTAGAGGTGCAAAATGTTAAGAGAGCCATCAATCGCTACGGGACTTTGCCGAAGGGAGCGCGGATCGGAGCCTACCTGGAATCCCTTCGTCAAAGCGGGATGCCATCGAACCAAGAAGGTGGCATCATCGGATCTCCTCTGTCCACCGCCATCGAGCAACACGAATTTGCAAACCCTGGAGACATCTCGCAGCATCGATCCCTTTCACCTAGACAGAACAACCTTCGCAATCAGCCTCAAATGACTCGCAGCAATTCCTCTAGTGGTGTTGTAAATACCTACCAGCCCCCTAATTCTCCTCGCAGCAGAGCCGTAGCTGCTCGAAAAAACAACAGCGAAAGTGTCGGTTTAAAAACTTTCCGCGTTTGTAACACCTCCACCTTCAGAACAGCGAGTCCCTCCAGACCGCTGCAACCCACCTTAGCTGATCTTGAATTTCCACCTCCGCCGCCTCTCGATCTTTCACCCCTTCCCAACGATTCTTTCAACGTTAGCGAACAATTCGACCTTCCACCTCCGATGATTGTATCTCCAAGCAGTAAAAGTTCTCACATTAAAAACCTTGCATCGCCAATCGGAATGAGGAAAGTGAAGGACTGGAAGTTGAAAGAAGAATCTAGTGAAGACCAGGAGGAGCGGAATAGTGATGTTAGGAATCCAGAACCTTCTGTGAAGGAAGCGAGTTCCAGGTTTGGTGTGAGTTTAAGACGGAGAGATATTGGAAGTGAAACTGGAACGATCAAATCAGACGAGAAGAATTCCAGGTCAGACCAGACAAGACAAAGAACCAGAGAGATGAGTTTGGAGACGAGAATGAGCTCCGTCACTCAGCAAACTTCTCCTCCAGAGGAATCGCCACCGCCTCCACCACCTCCGCCTCCTCCCATCATCGGCTCGGGTGTCGATGCTTTCAATTCTAAACCTGGTATGAAGGAAATGCTCGAGCTTAAGCTGATCAATGAAATTAAGCAGTCGTCCGACATGAAACTCAACAACACGCTCAAGAAAGTCAGTTCTTCCAACAACGTGGCTTCCGCGTCTCTCGATCCTGCCTCTCAACTACTCTCTGAACTTTGTGCCACCTTCAGTATGGATTCAAACAAACAACCTATCCAAAGCGAATATGCGATAGCGAATTTCAATCCCAACCCCAGTACTCATCAAGATCAGGATAAATCCGGAGGTAATAAGGAAACCATACACGCAGTCTCGCCGATAGTCGAAGGGATTTTAAACACTTGTAATGCAGGATTTAAACTAAAGAAGGTGGACAAAAAACCGCAGAAAGAGGAGAGTTCCGATAGTCAGATAATCGATTTTAAAGCGCGGTTGAGAAAGATCGATGCGGACAAGTCCTCGGAGGAAAAGAACAAAAAGGACGATGGTAATAATACTGGAGAATCGTTGGAGTCGATTGTTGATGAGCAAGATGATAAACGACGCAGTACGGGGAGTATTAGTAGTCTGAAGAAATTGTGGGAGAACAAAGAAGCTACTTGTGAGAACCAACCTCTGAGTCCGAAGCTGGGGGCGAGGATATCGAATAAACAGGATGATCCGGGAGAGGAGTCACCTGAGGATCACAGCGGAGCTTCGACAAGAAGTTCCACTAGTAAAACGGAGTCGAGAGTTTGGCCACCGGCACCAACTGAGGCTGAGAAACCTATAGTCCCCGCGAAACCGACGAAGCCTTTGGTGCCGTCTGGAAAACACTTTGCTTCCTCCATTTACGCTACTCCTAACTGCAACAAGACATCATCTCAGGATGACGATTTAGGCAAGCAGAGCGACTCGAAAGGGGCTAAGAACAACGTGATCGAGACTTCTAACGTGATTGAAAATAGTATTGTTCATCTGAAGAGCAGCCCGACTATAGTCATTGCGAGTTGGTTGCAGCTCTCGGACAAGGTTGGATTGTTGCACGGCATGTGTGTCAATCTTACGGACACTTCGATCGCGCCTCAAGCCAAGTTCCAATTTCGCGACCTGCTAGCCCGTCTCGAACTTCAAGCGCGGCAGCTCAGAGCTGCCGGCACCCGCAATATCGCAGAGAATACAAGACTACTAAGTGATGTTCAAAATACGATAAAGGATGTAATCAATATGGTCCAGAGGTAAAATGATGCGAGGGGAAAATCAAAAAGCAACTTTTTCGAGTCCTCTTCTTCTGGGTTTCTACTTTCATTGGTTGTTTATACGTAGGGAGGCGTATTCTCGACCGCGCACAAGTCACGGGACATTCGTCGAGTTCTGAAACTTGATTTTTGTGTATTATAGATTTCGTTTTAGTGAGTGATAGTCACTTAGGATATACTTTTGCGGAAAGAGTCGCGTCTGCCTGGAAGTTTTCTAACTATTTGAAAAGATTTTACTGTCACATCTGGTGAAAAGTTTTTTCAATAAGGGACTTGATTCATTAGAAAAATAACACGCACTGAGCGACAAAAGACATATTTTATTATATTTTACATTGACTAAGGAAGTATATGGACATAGAATATTGAATTTATATATATTTAGGCCTCATAGCTTGATCCTCTGAACACTAATTTTTCAATTTGTCGTCTATTTCCCTTTTTCAGTCGGCAATGTACATTTTTTAAAAATTTAATTCAGAATTGTGGTAAAAAATGACGCCTCTCCATTTGAAAATTTGAACAAAACTATATTTTGTATGAAAGCTTAATATAAATATTTTTGTAACAATCAATTAATTAGGAAAATACGAGAAATGCCAGTGACAAGTATTAATTTATTCGATGAAAATCGTTTCAAATTTGAAAACGTTCAATATTTAAAATTTAGATCATTCGTTTTTCAACGTGGAATTTAAAAAATTAAAGCTGCTGAAATTCTTAAATTTCAAAATACTTTAGTATTTTGAATCTTATACTTAGAAAAAGGAATGGAATTCCGACTATTGCCGTTTTAAAATTGGAAAGATTGAAATCGGAATTTATAAGCTTATTTATTTACGATTGAAAATAATTCAAATTAGAGTTTAATTAGTTTTACTTTGTGTAATTAGTCTTTAGCCTGATCTCTCTTTCTTTCTCTAAAAGTACCGTATTTTTGTAAAAAAAAAAAACGGACCTTTGCTATTTCTTCTATTTTTCCTGTGAAGCCTGCATAGTATAATTTCTCCCTTTTCATAAAATTAGAATTTTAGAATGACCAAAGATTAAGTATTTCCCGAAAAAGATGCAGAAAATTGAGTAAGGGAAAATAATTTAGTTACATAATTTAGGACTTTCTTAATTGAATTTAATACAAACTAAAATAAAAAATGTTAAACAGTAAATAATTACTGAATATTATATATTATTTTCTTAAATATTTCAGAACTTTTGGGTTCTTAAATATTCAAATCGTGAACGATTTTTAACTTGTACATTTATTTTAAAGCGACAACTTCTAAAACGGGAAAAGAGAAATAGGTGTCTTTTTTGTAAAAAGTATTTTATATCAGTTCTTCTCTATCCTTGTAGTAATTTAAAAAGTTTCCACCAGATGTTACAGAAATAAAATAAGAATTGGATTTAGGAATAGCTTATCTTGATCAAGAATTCTCAAAATAAATTAACTCATTATTTCACTCTCGGAAGTTTAAGCATTTGAGACCGTAGAGAAGTATGAAAAATGTTTTATCGGGAAAAGTTTTTTTTTCTTCTGTACAAATGTCCCGAAACTTTTGAACGAGTGTGCCAACGAAAAGAAAGTTTATTCGCTAAATCATGTTGTATTTACGTTTAGCATGGTGATTTATAATTTAGTTAGGTGAATTTTTACTCCTAGTAACTCTCGAGTTCCCCCGAGAAGTCTCAATGGAACCCGACAATTTTGATAATAAATAATCCAAAGCCTAGGAATCATAATCAGATCCGTAAACTGACAACCGCGTACCGCGTTTGTGACCTTGAAAACAATAAATTCTTTACTCGTACAGATTTTTTAGAAACTTTTTTTTTAGTATTTTAAAAACGCGGCGTCACATGACATGCTCAGACTACTAAAGTATGGATTTTCTTAACTGTAATCTTTCTAATAGCTTTCTATGTATAAAAAGTATCTGTCCAAATGACAGGCTAAAAAGATGTAAGAATTAAAAACGCTGCAGAAATTCGCGGTATTCTACAATGGTGATATTAGTCTTACGTGTTGTATTAACCATTCTGCAATAACGGTTTTGCCATTCGACAGAAATTTTCGTCAAATCCAAGAGACTCTTGTTTATACATATTGTGAAACTACTAACAAGCTCTAAGTCAGGGTGGCCAACCGGAAATTTAGTGTGACCGGGAAAAAACAGGAAATTACTGCAATTATTTTCTGACCGGGAATTTGTTTAATTCTTAGTCTTAGTAGAAAAAGCTATCAGATGAAGAATTTTGAATCGTAAAATCGTTTAATTTTCCAGGCTTAAAGTTGACAATTTTAATTTGTAAATTTGTATTTGTTTAATTCGAAGTGTGTATAATTTGAAAATGTACAATTTTGAGTGTTTATTTCAAGCCTACAGCGAGGCACTTTTTCACTTTCGAAAGAATTTAAAATTCAATCCTTTTTATAGCTGCTTTAGATTAAAATATACAAAATTGTATATAATT
>JAUMHM010000083.1:26549983-26560050 GCA_032362435.1 Melikaiella ostensackeni
GAGGTGAAATAAAGGACAATATCATCCGCGAACTCCAGGATTCCGCAGCCGGGATAGACTGCCAAGTGCAGTTTGCGGGTGTAAACCGTGTACATTACTGGGCTGAGGATGCAACCCTGGGGGAGCCCTTTCCTGATTACAAATGGTCCCCTATTTTCGCCATTGATTCTGAAAAAGACATTATGTTTATTGGTGAGATTGTAGACAAATTTACAAATTTTTTTAGGTAACCCGAGTTCTAATAAATCGTTGACTAAGATATTGGGGATGACATTGTCATAAGCCGATTTTGGTTTCAATGGCGGACCCTCGTGACGCACAGTGAATTAGGCTCGCCACTGACCATGAAAAATCTAGTGACTTGGATAGGGATAAGGTGGCGAGTTACTGGAGGACGTTATCATAGGAACTTGCCTTGATAGGCGGCGTGTGCATTCGCGCCTAAAGTCAGGAGGAAGCGTCCTTTTCATTCATTCTGTATTCGACCATTTTTGATGGCTGTGGCCTCCTCCGAAACTCAGTTCGCAATCGAATAAAGAAAATTGAAAGAGTCTTCTGACTTACAAATTGTCGGAAAGTCAAGAGGAGCGATAATATTCTGTATTAATTTGAAAAACTCTGGAGCCTGAGAGGCAGGATTTATATCTGAATAGAGTCAACGTGGTCTACGCGGCGATCAAAGTATGTCTGTTCATTTTGCTTTCCGCTGTATTATCTTGCGCATTTCTCGAATGTCCACATTTGTGGTGCTAAATTGTTAAATTCTTTGAAAATCGGGCGTGTTATGAAATTGGTCCTGGCGTTGGGTCGTGGTGAGGGCATAGTGGTCTCAACTTTCTACCATGGCGTCGACCTTGAGTGACCTTTGGTATCAAGAGGGAAGCCATGTTGGAAGGTTAACAATACCACATAAATTAACTAACAAGGCGTCTAGTATTATCGTGAGGACTGGTAGTTGAGTTGTTTAAGGCGTGAATTTGAAAGATGCCAATTAATAAATTTCGATATAATTCGTGATTTGAAAACAGTTTACGGTGTGATTATATGTATGACTTACAAATTGTCGAAGAATGTTGAAAACGCTGAATAAATCCGAATAATTGTGTTTTTCTCTCACTGGATTCTTGCTATGTGAGGCGTTGAGCCGTCATATATACGAATTTGTTCCAGTGACCATCAATTATGGAGTCATTTTTTAAGACTCGTTTTCACTCATTTGTCCCTAGTGACATTCCTAACATACAATTTACGGCGGACCTTCTATCAAACATTTTTCTCTAATTTTCGATTCTAGCTTTGATTAAATTTTTATTTTAAATTAGTATAATTTCTATTAAGCATCAGATTCGCTCTAAGAACGCTTGTCTTTGAATGTGCAAAATATATTTCTGGAAAAAGGCCTTTTTACAGAAACAATTTTATTCATGAATCTCTTATATCGCAGAGCAATTCCTGTTTTAATGTGAATAAGAGCAAATGAGATTTTATATTTTGGTTCAACATATAGACAATTTTTATAGAAATTTAATTACTTTTAAGAGCTTTTTGACCTAAACTATGGCAGACACATGTCTATTCCTGACTTTCGTGAAAAATTCTGAAGCCTCTATAATTATAACAAATTTGACGTCATGAGTGTCATCATAATCGATTATGATCATAAAAATTGGAGGATTATATCAAATTTCAGAAACACATGACGCTTCCAAAATTTTAAATCTCCTGAGAACACATAAGAAGCTATGAGTTGAACCTAAAATGACAACTTCAAAACCTCCAAAAGAAGAAGGACCAAAGGACAACTTCAAAGCCTTTTATTGTATGCGTTTGTAAAAGATATGAAGCCACTTTAAAGAGATGAATACTGCCTCCTCTTGATTCTCGAGACAAAAGAATTGTTTTTAAAAATAATTTTGTCAAGCAAAATTTCTGAATTTTTTTTCGAAGATACAAAGACAACTTTTCGTACATTTTTTTTTTTTACTAATTTGACTCGTTTACCCTGCCCAAGGTAATCTTGAAGCTGTATAATAATGCACTGAAAAATTTGGACACAATTCTTTTTAAAAAAGTAGTTAAGCTCGAACAGCTGAAAGAGTTTGAGAAAAATTTTTTAGTGCGTATACATTTTTTAGAGGTATATAGTTTTATTGTACAGAACTCCGACTCAGCAATGATTTGAAACATAGGAGTTGTAATTGTTTAGTAATCATTTTTTAGTTTCGGAATGTTGCTCTGTAAAGAGGCCCCCTTCAACTAAACCTGTTATTCATTTTTTTGCAAATGTCATTAATGTTTGAGAAAGTTTGAAATTGATTTAAGCTCTTTATTAGTTTTCATATTAAACTGCAATAAAGACAGGGCAGATCTCGAAACTTTCAGGATGGAAATTTCTATCTCTCCATTTCGTGTAAGGTTCAACTAGCAAGAGTAATTTCTGTTGCAGCGAAACTTTCTCTTGAAATTGATGCAAATTTTATCTTTAGTTTTTGTTGTGTTAATATTATGTAATTAGGAACAATTATTCTTGCTGAAAAACACGTTTTAATTCATCGTAAAATATTGGACATTTATACCATCAAATTCTGTACGTTTTGAGAGGATTTCGAGGTTAAAAGGTTTGTAAAACTGAAAATTTGTTAGATTCTAGTGATATAATTCCTTTTTGTTTAATAGAATTTGGATATCCCATGATATATGAGTGACTACAATAGTTTGAGTAACTATTATTATTATTAGTATAACTATGCATTAAACAAAGGCAAGATCCGACGAGCTTTTTTTGTCATCACGGACGCATTTTGATAAAGCTGGAAAAGATTAAACAACATTTTCTAGTACACACTATATATATGGTTTATGTTCAATGTTTTACATATGTATGTAGAAGAAAGCACTAAGAGGCACCAGAACTTCTCTGCTGCCGGACCAGATGGTATCAAGAACATCTAGTGGAAGAAGTTTACTTCTACACACCAACATTTGGCCCGTATCTTTACCTCATATTTAAAGTCGGAGTCATCTGCCTGTTGAAAAGCTCCAAGGTTTATTCACACATAGTGGGATGCACAGAAAGATTGATACCCCTTTGGAAAACAAGATTTACTGTCTCGTCTGGAAAACATCGTGTGACAAGTGACAACGTCACCTTCCAGAGGGGCATCTTTCAGGGTGACACCATGAGCCCTCTTCTTTTTAACATCACACTTTTGACACTATTTCTCGCGCTACGCAATTCTCATGGGTACCTTTGTGGCAGATCTAATAATCTTGAGCATAAGGTCACTCATATATTTTATATGGATGACTTAAAGATATATGCTTCTGGAGCACAGCATCTCAAGGAGGCTCTAAATATCGTCGAAGAATACACACGAGAAATTGGTATGAACTTTTGATTGCACAAGTGTTCCAAGATTCATTTGAAATCAGAATGACTTAATAGCGTGAGCGATGACCCTGAACTCGTGGACAGAAGCGCTATTAGACACCTTTGCGCTGGAAAGACTTCCCTATGCCTAGGCATGCCAGAGAGCCGCATTCAGGGTATAACATCAGTGAAAGAGGCTCTCCGTAGCAGATACAAGCGTCTCCTTCGACATATTTGGTCTTCCAGTCTGTTGGCGTTGAACAAGATATCTGCAACTAACATGCTTGTTATTCCCATTCTACTCTATTCATTTGGGGTGGTTCCATGGAAGAAGCACAAGCTCACTCGATATCGCCACACATAAGATCATGCATATACAGAGGAGCTTGCATGTCAACTCGTCCGTTCTATGCTTATACATCCCACGCCGTAAAAGCGGGCGCGGACTTCTAAATATCCAGTGTCTTTATGACCGAAATATCTTGGGTACAGTTCACATCGTAGCAAATGGAAGAGATCTTTTCCTGAAAATGGTCAGGAACCACAAGATACTTAGCAAAGGAGCGTTTCTTTACGAAGCCGCGGAGCAGGCGGCCGAGACCCTTAGTGTGGATCTCAACATCAAAAGTAAGGAAAGTTCATTACCCCATCTAGATGCCTCACTTCTAAAAGCCCCAGTGAGCAAAGCAGAGGTCAACAACTTCCTCGAACAGCTCAACGGCAAGAAAATGCACGGAAACTTTCACAGAAATGTCATACTATAGATCAGTCCTTGTCGATGGATGGTGAAAGCATTACGTCTATTAATAAACTAGCTTGTCATCCTCTTCATCAGCTTTAAACATTTCTCTGAAAGTAATTCGATCATTTTCCCGGGCTAGCGTGATCTTGAAGTCGTCTTCCACCAAATTTCATTGTTTCAATCGAGAAGCGAGCACCTCAGACTGTCTTCTTAATAGTCCTCAATCACGTGTAAGATCCTGAAAGTACGCATTTGATACTGCATGTCATTCCTTTGAACTTGATTCGGGCGGAAGATATTCTTAATCATCAGCTTAATGATCATCAGCTTGACCATGATCAACGAGTTGGACCTTCTTCAATTCATGAACTGCAGTTGAGTCAACCACATCGTTTAGGACTTCGGGTTTCGTTGCAGTCACAACATCAGCATAATTTATGCATTTTCGTGTTTAATAATGATGACCGCTCACGCCTGTTTCACAGAAGTAGCAGTCATTCGGTTTATGGTATGGCTGACGATGCTATATCATCGGAGCAAATAAAGGAATTCGTACTTTATGTCAACTTTTCGATTTCCAATTCTTGAACTTCGATGAACACTCGACACACATGAAGCGTGTCGGGAAACATCCTTTTTTTGTTAGTAAAGGTACAGTGAGGACACCGCGATAAGGATTTCTTCGTACACTTAACTCGCGAGTCTGGTCCGCTCGCTCCATAACCGGGTTCACGCTTGGCTGCAAATACATGCAAGTACATGCAAATTTAGCGAAAAATTCCTAAAATTTAAAAATTCACACAACTCCGTCAATTTTCATCAAACTTCATTCAAGAAAAGCTCATTTGACGCGGAAATAAATTTACGTTCAAAATATTGTGTTGAAAAAAAAGTCCAAGATCAAATAATATCGTGAAAATATCGCCAAATTTGAAAAAATGAAAAAAAACGAAAAATCGAAAATACTTTCAAATGCAGTCTCGTCAGTTCTCATTTCAACAGGAGGAGCAATACACGAACGAACAGGTCTACTTTCCCCTTTTCAGACTGGAAAAAAAATTGTAAATCGGATAAAAATTAGCGAAGTTATGAGTGAATGTTCACATGAACCTACCCAAAAACATTTTTCTGGCCATAAAATGAGATTTTGGGGGTGTATGGGAAATTTTTTCCATACCATCTTTCCCCGTTTTACTAGGCCTACAACTTGTGCTAGGTCTCCATAGAAGTGCCTGCAGTTTTTTTGTCACTCAGTGTTATCCATGTACCCTCTACATTTTTATTGCTTAATTCCGTCTCCAGTCTTCTTTATGATGCACTAAATATTTATTTAACTTTCCACGATATACCAGTTGTACTTCTGGTTTCTGCGAATTCTCCATTCTAACTCACGTCTGCTTCGACTTATTATCAATTCTTCTTCTCCTTCATCTTTGACTTAAGTTCATTTTTGAAGCTATGAGGTAGTGATCCGTTCCGCATTCAGCACCTCTCATAATCCTTGTATCTCTTACAAGTCCTCTCAGCCTCTCATCCGCTACAGCAAAGTCAATCATACTGTGGCTTTCGTCTCTGCACTAAGTAAACATGTGGATCACTTTATGTCTGAATCAGGTATTTGTAATAAACAAGCCCTTTTCTGAGCATAAACTGATCAATTCATCCCGATTGCCGTTCATTATTGGGTCTCTGAAATAACTCAGTACCCTCGCGGTACCTTCGCGTTGCACACCAACAAAGTGATTCATATTTCCGTGTAAAATTATTCTTTCGCCAGGATCGCAAGTACCTATAATGTCATTTAGCGAGTTCCAGAAGGTATCTTATGCATCCCTATTGTCATCATCAACTAGATCGTAAGATCCTATAATAAATAGCCTTTTGATACTTACTTTCATTCTGATCCATACTAATCTAGGAGATACACGTTCATACTTTTTGACATGTTGTTTTGCTCTCTCATTTATAATCAGACCGACTCCTTGGCTACCATATGGTTTATTATCTACTCCTGACCAAAGTTTGAGTCCATTCTTTATCTTTCTTACTTCACATCCCTTCTTCTTTGTTTCCGGTACACATAAAATATCTAGCTTTCTCACGCGCATTGTATCCCACAATTCCTTTTGCTTAAGATCATTTACACCTCTAACATTCCAAACACCCGATCTCCATTTATCGCCTGAAAATTTTGTGAGGGCATGTCTGTCATCAATAGAAGTGTCAATCCTATCTGAGGCTACATTATTATTTGTACTATTTATTATACACCCAACTACCAACTTGATACGAGAGATTAATTCCATAAGTATAAAATCATGATCAAACTAAGCAGCTAAATCGTCATAAGGTGAAGTGTCCATTCACAACGTCAGC
Source organism: Melikaiella ostensackeni (assembly GCA_032362435.1). NCBI lineage: Eukaryota > Metazoa > Arthropoda > Insecta > Hymenoptera > Cynipidae > Melikaiella > Melikaiella ostensackeni. Next base: position 26,556,472 of record JAUMHM010000083.1, read on the forward strand.
CCCACTCAACTTCGGTCATGCACAGGAGAGTATGAAAACAAGGCCAGAACCAAAGGAGATATGATCACTTTGTGTTGTACACTGAGGAGGGCACCAGTCCCCTGCAGTTTGGCCTCTGAGATGGGAAAAAACCATTCACTACCTCATCAATCAACGAAATGATTTTCGTAAGACTGTTCAGAAAACAATACTCGAGGTGTAACATGATGCCTTTAAGGGGCTCATGTTTGTCTAACTGAAGAAAATTTAAATGTGTTACGTAAATTTAGAAAACCTTTTCTCTTTAAAATCTGAAGCCTCTGGCAAATTCATGTTTAACAGTAGGTCAAATTAAATAGTGCAAATAAAATACACTGAAAGTCCCCAATAAGTCAGTCTGCAATATGTCCTTCATAGAATTCTACCAACTCGCATTGATATGCGACGTAGTCTAAGGGGATGAGCGGGAGGTGTTGCGAGAGCTGTGGGGTTCGACAGTTCCGTAGCTACGAAGCGAGCAGTCTGAAAACTACCGTGCATATTTCGCATTTATATTCAAATACACGCGGAAATAATTCATACGGCCCTGATTGTTGACAATGGAGTCGCTCCGCCATATGTCCGAGGCGATTTTGGGCAATAACCAAAGTCAGACTTTTATTGGACTTTCAATGTACTCATTGTGAATTTTGTTGTCATTTCAATGATCCTAGAATATTAGGATTGCACGGCACTTGCTCGTTCGCTTCAAAAACCTCAAGAATAATAATGGAAATTATAAACCGGAAAATTCCATAGGAAAAAATGCCCAATACACGTATCATTGTCTACGATTCTATTTGAACCTCATTTAAATTTTAATTCTTTCAAATTGATCTTAAATTTGATAACTATTTTGAAACAAGTTTTTCTAATTATGTTTCTATTAACTTTGAAAATATTTTAAATAAAAAAACTTTTTATTTTTAAACAATTTTAACTTGTAATGTATCAAGATATTGCAAAGACGAAAGAACAGGTTCTCGAAAATAAATCAGATTATACATTCAAGAATCATAATTTCATTAACGATGCCATTGTTTAACAGATGAATGATTGCTGTTTATGAAAGAAATTACAAATATTAAAAAATTGTTCATTGAGCAAATTTTATATTTAGCCGTACCTCTTCATATTACTCCTTAGCAAATATTAAAGAATTATGGGATTTTAATTAATCATAGCTCATTTTTCTTAAGGAAATATCCTTACGTCTCCTTCACCATATCCAACATAAAAAAATGTGTAGTGGCTTAAATAATTAAAAATAATTTTACTATATGGCTATATTTTTTAACTATTTTACTGTTTTAAAAATTCGATAGGAGATGTCGTAAAGAATCTTATGAGTTTCAAAATTTAAAAAAAATAACGAACGCTATTTTTCAGAAAATTAAGAAGTTTCAGTCGAAATGTTTAGTAGGTGTTAACAAGATTTACAAATTGAAAAAGTTCTAGGATTTTGAAAATGTTCAAAAACTACCAAAACCCAGTTTTTGATAGAACCAGAAATTTAAGTGTAGTTTTTAGTATATGGCAAAGATATTTTTAATTTAAATATTGCTTGCAATATTTGATTTATATGAAGACTTATCAAAAGTAAAATAAACATCGTTTAGTTACTGTTAATTATTTTCTTTGTGTCATCTTAGTTTTTAAACTAATAACTTGATTGCGACTGTCGATATGAGAATGTAATCCTCAAAATCTCAGGTATTTTGGAAACTGGCTTAAAATTGGTTAAATTGAAAAACAATTTCCTGTTCCGATTTTTGACTGTAGTTCGTGAGGCGTTTGAATAACCATTTTCTATTTAATTTTCAATGTGATATTAATATTACATGCTCATTCTCTCACAGATACATAATAAAAATTCATAACAACTTATAAACCTAAAGCGCCTGAGCGTGTTACTTTGATTAAGACAAAAAATTGACATTTAGGATTGTTTCAAAATTCTGCCGTTGAAAAATATACTTCATCTTATATTTTTGCTATGTGCAAACTTAGAATTCAAATACTTTTTTTTCGTAATTCATGAAGATTAATTTAAAATTGTTGACGAAGAACACTAAAAATCAATTTATAGGTATATGTGTAAGGGGATGACATAAATTTACTGAATAAAAAAAATCGCGAGAATTTGAAATTACTGGAAAAAAATTCGGGAGAGAAGAGGTAACGAGAATCATTATTAACAAACATTCAACATTCCGAAATTAGAATGAAAATATTCGGGACAGGTACACAAATTATACTTCGGATTCCAGGTGGTCTTTTTGAGATAATTCATCCAATGGCTTATGTATGATCAAAGAAAAAAAACTTTGAAAAATCTCATTAATTTGGAAGTTTCTAATAAACTTGTAAATTATTTCCAGATTTTCGACGGGTTTCCCGACAACCATAGTTTCGAAACTTTCGAGATATTAATCGAAAATGGCGTCATGTACTTTTTAGTAATTGGAATAAAGTTTAAAAAAAGTCCTTTTACGTCCGAGAAATCAATGTATAGGAAGGTAGAAATAACAACAGAGAATGTTGTTAAGTCTCAACTCAATCGGACAATCTATTTAAAAAAAATCAAAAGTATCGCAACATTTCGAGAATACACTATTCTCCTCATCATGGGTATCTATAATAATGTTTCATAGTTAAAAGTTGAAGATAATAACATAAGGTAAGTTATAATAGTTAAGGAATTGTTGAATGTAAAGAACTTACGATGTTCTACTTGGAAAATAAAGTCATGAGAATATAATCTGTATCATGATGAGAAACGATAGCCATAATCTTTTGGAGTGAAAATGTTCCAATGCTTATAAGTCATAAGAAAACGACTATGAGGTTGAAAAATTTATAAAAAACTCTATGAGGTTATAATGAGAGTTTTAAAATTAAAATTTGAACCTCGAAAATTTAATCTGTAAAAAATATGATAATTTAAAAAGCGGGTGAAAGTTGATATGCAAAGAGGTTATGTTTGATGATTATAAAATTGATAATTACCATGGTAAGGATCCATAAGTCGGTTTGAGTTGAAAATTATCAGTACTAATATCAAACAACGATAAAAACGCTGATTTAGGTAGTCAAAAAAAATATATAAAAAATTTTTATGAAAGAAAAAACATGTTTTATAAGAGCAGGAGCGGTTAGCATACTGCTCTCATAAATAGACTCCAAAAGTGAAGGCAATCGTAAGTGGGCCAACGTTAAGAATGTTGAGGGTAAAATCAATAAGAGCAATAAATTATATGATTTTTTATGTTTTTTTTTCTTTAATTTTTTAATCAAAGGTAAATGGAAGAAGGGAAAGTATCATCAGAAAAATAAAAATATTAAGTTATCGAAATTATTCAAAAATGGAGTTATAAGATTCATTAAGATGGTTGACATCAGTGATTTTATTAAGACAGTTATCTATCTTATAGATCAACTTTATAATCAACATTTATCAAATCATAAACAGTGAAGCATTTTTACTCCAAAAGATGATGGCTATCGTTTCTTATCATCATACAGATTATATTCTCATGACTTTATCTTCTAACTAGAACA
>JAUMHM010000083.1:26781896-26808100 GCA_032362435.1 Melikaiella ostensackeni
AAAGATTAAATGCTGGGACCGTGGTACCGAACCGACTCAGGATTTGTACTCAGCGACCTCGAAAACATAGGATATGATCACTTTGCATTGAAAAAATGCATGTTTTACATAGAATTACCTATTTGCCGTGTTTTTTTTTTGAGGTTGGAGACGAAGTGTGACGTCATAAAACCACAAAGACTTCGGATTCGTACTTAGCAACCTCGAAAACATAGGGTATGAACACTTTGCATTGAAAAAATGCATGTTTGACATAAAATTACCAATTCGCCACATTTTTTTGAGGTAAGGGACGAAGTGTGACGTCATAGAACCACAACGACTCCGGATTCGTACTCAGTGACTTCGAAAACATAGAATATGACCACTTTTCATAGACGGGAATCATGTTTCACTTAAAATCAGCGATTTTCCATGTTTTCAAGGTTAGGGACGAAATGTGACGTGATGGAGCCAAACCGGCTCCGGATTCGGATTCAGCAACCTCAAAAACGTAGGGTAAGCCTATTCTGGTTTCTGGGGCTGACAACTTTTTTTTTCTGGAGCTGTGTTATCAATGATTGGATTGTAGTACATATAATTATCAGTTGTAGTACATTGAATTATCAGTTGAAAGGCTATATACTTTCGAAGCCGCCGGTATGTTCAGTACTCTATAAGGAACTAAAACTTTTTATACTTTAAATTGCCTACAGTTTCATTTTACTTTGACGACTTATGTGTGATGCAATTTAGATTCATATTCTATCAAGAAATCATATTTGAATATTATGTAATCGATAATGAAATCAATAATTATTATCGATGCATCGATTGTACCGCGATTAGAAACATTTTAAGTCATCTCGTCAAATCAATCATGAACGTCGGCCTGTCAATCACTAAATGTCTCTATACTGATTCAAGTTATATTAAAGAGTATATTGTAATTATTGTTATTTCACCAATTCAGAACACCTTTCCCAAACATATATAAGGAAAGAACAGTTAATTTATATTTCTTGAAGTTATGTGTGCCCCTCCTATCCAGATCGATTCAAAAGTCGCCCATACATACGGGTTAAAACCCACAGTCTTGTCAGGTACCTTTGAAGTAACGTAGTTTTAATTTGTAAGTTTAGACTGACCTGCATTTAATCCAGCTCATGTTGGAACGCCTCAGTCAACAAAAGAACCTGTGCATTGAGGTCTACTAAGTTTACTTATTATTATGATTCATACTTATAATTACAAATTATACGCAGCCAGCATCCAAAATTCTTCTTTCTTTCGTTGACTGGGCAAGCCACCATCAGCTGTCAGAATCTCTGCGCAACCTAAGTTGTGCAATCCTACTTTTGCGATGCGAAGCCCTGATTGATATTTACGCCACAACTTTCTGCGGTGCAGTCGCAAAAGAACCGCACACCCTTCCATCATGCTGCGTCGTGCGTGGTGGACTCTACGAGCCGATCAGTCGATCACCCTTTCCCGAGCAAAGAACCCCCAAGTCCAGATCTCCCTGGATTCCGCCGAATTGCAGAACATCTCCGTCACCGTCCCCAGAACTGGACCACCTACCCCTGCTACATAATCTCTCACGCAAAACACAATTACCCACCAGCCTAGAAGAGACTCGAACTCCTGTTTAAATAGTATTAGAAATAAACTTTCCACTTTAGTCTTTAATCACTTCACTTACTTTTTTATAGATTAATTCCGTTTAATATTAAGTAAATGAGTCGGCCTCAGCCCACAGACTGACCTCACTTAAATGAACTGAAAATTATAAAACACAAATTACTATTATTCTTAATATTTACTTATCGTTAGCTTACTTGAAGTTTTCAGATATTTTCGTTAATTTATGATAACTTATAGGTAATTCATGGTAACTTTCAATACCTTTGTCAATCCTTGGTTCGACGTCGAATTAGTTTCCATTCAGTCAGATAAGAATCTTTGGTTCGACCTCGGATATTAGCCGACTATTCTCCCTTATCCCACCTTCTTTTATTGCGTCAATTGCCGTCTATTGCATCACTAAAAATGGTAGGAAGGTAGAACGCCTAGTCTTTGCCAGCTTAAGTGACTTGGCTATCTTTCGGAATCTTATAAAATGGAAAAAATCATTAATATGAAAAACAATTAATATTCTTAGGCGCTCTCATATTTCGAGATTAATATGTAACTGCTATCTTAGCCGAATCTTTACTTATTTTTGAAAATAATAAAATATTATAAATACTAGATAATACAAAAAAACCTAGTAATCGCTAGTCTAAAGTTTGAGCTTATCGAGTGATCGCCAGCCTAGCCTTCGCCTGTTAATGACAGTCAGATATTAGGGTTTATAAATTTTAGTTCTGATTTCACAGTTTAAAATATAAGAAAATCGCATGTTTTCATTGTAAAGTTTTTCTTTGAACGTCTTCTTTAACTTTTTTTTTGCATATTTCCTTAGTTAATCTATGTTGTGAGTGTTGTGATAAACTCTTGTCAAAGTCTCTGGGTATCGTAACTATAATAAATGCAAGCCTCTGATTGGTTACTCTTGTAAGCGAACACTGGGTCGATGTCGAAATTGTCAATGCCGAGTAATGGCCAGGCCAATTAAATATTTAAATAAATCGTGAAATTCCATTTTAATTTTTTCTTTTATAAATAAAAATTAATTTTGAGTACGTAACAATATCTTAGTAAGTAACAAACACTTCTTTTCTTCTGTGTTCACAAAAACTTGAATCCTACTTTTTTCCGTTATGGCGTGAGAATTTTAAGATTTTTCTGCTTTAGTCAGGAGTCTCCTAAAATAATTTTGTTTTCTTTAATACACTTGATTCAAAAAGTTCAAAATATACGTTATGGGATTCATCAGCGTTGAGACTTACTAAACATTTTTGTTTCAACATATTTGTTGGACCTTGGGGGCTTTTGTTTCTTTAAAGAAAACTTTTTTTGGTTTATCACTCTATATTTTATTAGAACTTTGAGTGTTTTCACAGCGTAGAACAAGAGACGACTGACTGCCGGAGCAGCTCACAAGTACTTACGCAGTCGCTAGTGCTATCCTCTGAACGGTGTTGTCATCTACTGACACAGTTGAAGAAGTATAAGCTTCCGCTTCCAACACTCCCTCCCTTCTTCATTACGTTTTAAATAATAACTTTTCACACCTAGGAACTCTGTACTTTTGGTAACTGATCGCCTCTGCAGATCCTTGCCAACCCGCCTTATGATCAATTGAATAAAAGGAAAAAAAATTAGGTATATATACATACAAATGAGTACAATTATTTCGTCTAATTTATGGTGTAATTTAACATTTTATCTCCAAGGTATTTATGTGCCTCTAAAGGCAGCGGTTTAGTCAATATGTCGGCGATGTTTTCTTTTGTAGGGATCCATTTAACATTGACTCTACCAGACTCTACGCAAGATTTGATGTAGTCACCATGGGTGTTAGCCATGTGCTTCTTACTTCCTGATTTTTCTCTTTCATCTAAATAATCTTTGATATTTTCTACTGAATCATCAAAATTCTTGAGTTTGTGGCTCCCTTCTTTCTGTGTACAATCTCCAGCAGATTTATCATCACACCAGATTTGAACAGGATATAGAGTCTTTGCTATGATGTCTCTAATTGCTTTGTCTAATGAGATCAGTTCCTGACACGCCTCGCTCATTGCCAGGTATTCGGCTTGACATGTCGAAAGCGTGACATACGATTGTTTATGACTCCTTCAAGCTATCGGATCTCCAAATAGTTAGATTATGTATCCGCTAGTTGAAGTAGATTCTTTCCAATCTCTAAAGCTTGCATCTGTCATAGCTTCTAGACCTTCAGAATTTGCTCTATAAGTTAAACCTAACTCCTTTGTTCCTTTAAGATACCTGAACACTCTTTTAACGTCTCTCCAATCATCTTCTGTTGGATTTAATTGTTTTCTGGCTAGATAATTCACCGCAAAAGCTATGTCTGGTCTTGTAGACCCCGCTAAGTACAGTAAACTACCTATAGCTTCTCTAAATGGAACATTCATCTTCTTTTCTGAAACGTATAAATTTGTGTTGTTATATTTTCTTTTATCTATTCTATTTGTCACCTGTTTAGTAACCATAGGGATCTTTTGCGGTTTAGTTTCATTCATGTTGAATTTCTCTAATATTTTCTCTATGTACTCTTTCTGATTTATTGTCATTACTCTATTTTCTCTATCCCTTCTAATTGTTAAGCTCAAATAGTTTTTATGTTCCCCAAGATCTTTTACTTCAAAAAACCTACTTAAGCTTGATTTTATCTCTATTAATTTATCATGGTCGTTACTGGCTACCAATATGTCATCTACATACAATACTAACACTGCTAACTTTCCCTTCTTTCTCCAAGTAAACAGACATGGTTTATGCAAATCATTCTTTACACATAGTTTAACTGCTTCTTCTGAAAACCGTTTATTCCACTTCTTTGGACTAATCTTTAGACCATACAGTGCTCTCTCTAATTTGTACACTTTGGTTCTTCTAGTTATTTCATCACACCCTAAACCTTCTGATATTTCCATATAAATTTGTTCTTCTAATATTCCATTCAAGAATGCTGTTTTAACATCCAATTGGCTTACTTCTAAATCATATTGATTTATGATTGCTAATACTGATCTAATAACTGATAGTCTGGAGACTGGAGCATATGTCTCTTTTAGCTCGTAAGCCTTTTTATCTTTAAACCCTCTAATTACTAATCTAGCTTTGAATTTGGTTGTTCCATCTTCTCCCATCTCTGTTTTAAATACCCATCTAGAATCGATAACGTTAAGTTTACTTCCATCTTTCATTGTTTTTGGTCTATCTTCTAGCTTCCAAACTTTATTATCATTCATAGATTGAAATTCCCCTCTAATAGCTTTTTCCCACTCTAATTTATTCTTAGTAGAGATTGCCTCTTTATAGTCTATTAGATCTTTGTTAATAGATGCTAGCAGTACATATTTCAACTTGTCTTCTTCTAAATTATTATTTGATGAACCTTCTTCTATCTGATCCCTAAATTAAACCTGTTTAACATCTAATTCCTTAACAGTGAAGAAAGCAAAACTTGTATCATTTACTAATGATTTCCCTGAATGTTCTACTACTCTGGCATATGTGCCCTTTTCTAATTTTGATTTTGCATCTCTCTCTCTGGTTGTAGTCTTTTCTTTGGTACAACTTCTTCACTAACTACTATTCCTAATTTCCGCTTTTTCAGTCTTCCCCTTTTGTTTTGTTTAACCTCTACTTTTTCTGGCTCTTCTATGTTACTATCTTGAAGCTTTTTAAGCCAGTTTTCACCTTCTAAGTCTTCATTGTTTTCTATAACTTCTAAATCGGGTTGGCTATTTCTAAACGCACCACGTCATATTCTATCGATTTGTGTGGGGTGCGATTGTACTCGTATGCGTGTATTGCTGCTTCTACTGCTAACTCCCACATACTCTTAGGTAACCCTGAATCAAACATATAAGCTCTAACTTTTTCCTGTAACGTTTTATTAAATCTTTCCGCGGTACCATTATGTTCTGGTGTACGTGGAGGTGAAAAATCACTTTTCATACCTTCTTTTTCCATTATCTCTAAAAACTCTCCTCCTGTGAATTCAGTTCCCTGGTCTGATCTAATATAACATACTTTTTCGTCTTTTCCTAATAAGTTCCGCGTTGATGCTAGGAATCGTTCTAGATATTTTCCTGATTCGTCTTTAGATTTCATGGTATAATCTCTAGCTAATCTAGTATAATCTACGAATATGGTAATAAATCTTTTTCCTCCTGGATGTGATACTGGTTTAGTAGACCCCATCGTATCCGTATGAATTATTTGAAGTGGCCTGGTTGCTCTTGTTCTTTTATCTTTGAATGGTAATCATTCCATTTTTGACATTATACATGTCTCACAGTCTAAGATTGAATCATAGAATTTAACATCTTTCAAATTTTCTTCTAACTTTTGCAATTTCTTTAGGTAATTTAATGACGCATGACCTAGCCGAACATGCCATAACATAACGTCATTTTGTTTAAAAATATTCTTTGATTCTATCTCTAATGGGTTTGCTGTGTAAATATCTCTAATTGAGTCTGTTGATTCTTTTTTGTCTAACTCTATTATTCTTCTACTTAAAATTGACTTATTAAAATCAAAGTATTTATTTTTCTTTGTTGTTTCAACTTCTAAGTTTTCTGTTTGATCGGGCTTTCCTACAATCTCCCTCCCAAATGCAGACTCTAAGTCATCTAGTCCTGATTTATCTTCTGTATTATTTCTTATTACATCTTCTTCTCCCTCGGAATCTAATATTTCTGTACTTTTCTCTTTTGTCTGCGTTTGCTCAGTAAGCTCGTCAACAGTAACTATTCTAGCTCTACATTGATAGTTTTCGTATTCTAAGCCTGCATCTTCGTCTTTTGGTTTCTTAACTATCATAGTTACTGTCCAATTTGGCTTTTCATATATTCCATTTAGAAAGATTTCACTTGTCTCTTTATCAAAGATTTTCAACGTCTCACCATCTAAATATATACCTAAACCCGCATCAGCAAACCGTCTGAGGGAAATTAAATTTTCTGAGATATCACCCGCAGCAGTAACATTTGCTAATTTAACTACTTCGTCTTTGTTAGTATTAGATTGTAAATATAAATCCCCCTTTCCATCTATATTTATATCCGCGGCTCTATTCTTATTCGCGCATTTTATTACTTCGCCTGAAAATTTCTTAAATTCGCTTAAAGCTAAACTTTTATTTATGATATGGTCAGTAGCCCCTGAATCTGCAATGAAAGTAATTTTGTTTGTTTTATTTTGTGCATCTAATCTATAGGCTATTTTACCTGATTGTTGATCTCTGGAGTCGTTTTCTTTGGCTCCATTTTCCATTTTGTTGTTCTTTTTGAGCTGGCCTCTATATCCTTTTTTTACAAGTTTTCCTCTATTACTAACTCCTCTAAAGTTTGTATTTACTGCTCCCTCCCTTTCTCTAAATTCAGATATTCCCTTTCTTCCATTATTATTATTTTTATTAGGAACATACCTTCCACTTCGTCCTCCACAACCTCTACCTCTAGAGGGTTGATTTGAGTAGCCTGTGTTAGAGCAATTATCACCTTTGTGGTCCATTATTTTTTGGCAATAGTAGCAAAACCACAATGCAAATGCGGTGAGTGGACACCCAGCTGACCTGTGTCCACCTTTATTGCATCTGAAGCACCGCCCTTCGACTGTGGCTGGCCTCCTTGGTGCACTTTGTGCCAGACTGGCTCTTGTGTCTTTATTTGCCTTGCTGTCCGCAAGCCGTTCAGCCTCTAACTGTGACAAAAAAGATTTAGTTTCTTCTCAATTCATTTCTCTATGATCTGTTTGCCTTCTAATTAGATCAGCTGAGCGTAGCTCTGGTGTTGATCCTGATACAGCTTGGTAAAAGGCTGATTTTTCTCTTGATCCGTTAAGGGCACGGCTCCGTCACAATTTTCATATTGCCTTATAATAGAGTCAAAATTTTCACAAAAGTCATAGATTCTCTCTTTTGGCTTCATTTTTAACTGATAGAGCCGTGTCCTTACCGGAAAGTGAGTGATATTTGGCTCACTTCTTTTGTATTCTTTTAATTTTTCCGGAACAATTCTGGGATCTTTAATGCTAAGTATCCTCTTATTATATACTTCGTCCAAATGATTAATAATTATATCTCTAACAATTTCATTTTTCTTAACGATTGTGTCTTCATCTAATCTCTGAGGTTTTGGTGCTGAACTATCAATAACATCTAAAAGGTTGCTTGCCATTAATTCTGAATGTAGGTAATCTAACCACAAATTTTAATTTGCCTTTCTTGTTAATTTATATTCTCTTTTGACATTTACTTTAGATAAATTTTTCTCTAATTCCAATGTTTTCTTTAACTCATTCAAATTGTCTCTTATTTCGTCTCTAACATCTAAATCATTGTCTATACTTTCTGATTGTATACTACTTCTATTGCTCCTAATTTCATTTGGGGTGGGAGATATTCTAACATTTTTATGGATATCATTTTTCCCGCTTACCTGTGCCGTTCTGAGTTTGCATTTTTCCATCTCTAAGTTGGCCTGAGCCGTTTCTCTAAGAGTTTTCAGCAAGTCATTGGCTGCATCTAAAATTTCTAGCACTGCCATGGTGGCACTCTTCAAGACGGGGTTTGCTGGATGCTCCCACTGCATGCCAATCGTTGACGTTGATGGACCTGGATTTGTGTTCTGCTGGGCTGTGAACGTCACTCTAATTAACATCTAATAATAAAGAATATTATCGGGTCCAACTTCTACATATCTATTATTGTTCACAACATTCTAAATTTGACTTACAGTTTTGTTGTTGAGTCTCACTCAACCTTGTGTTGTCTTGTGAGGTTTCTATTTCCTTCACCTCATCTCCCTTTAACGGTGAAGTGGGCTGTTCACTTTCTTCCAAATTGAGGCCTTTCTCTATGAGATCCACCTCCTCTTCCAAGGTCATCTCTTTTTCCGCCATTGTATAACTTCACCAGCCGGGTTTAAGGACACATATTTCAGTGTTTGTTTTCTAATTGTAAATTCTTGTTTACTCTCTAATTGTTTTGCTTTTTAATTCACTTTAGAATGTTGTCCTTGTGCTCCCAGGTTAGCTCGATCGCACTGCGAGTCGAGTTTGCCTGAAGCGAATGATCCACCATGCACACCCCAGCACCAGCACACGCACCCCTTTTCCCTGCAAGTCTCCAAGCCCAGCTGATAATACTGCTTTTAGAATAGAGCGATCGTGCACACGTGCTGCACCGAAAGTATGCACAATTCGATCATCCTAATCAAGCCCGGAATTTCCACCGCACAGCAAGTTTTCATTCCGCACTTGATACCGGAGTGAATTGTTTCAATTAAATTATTTATGGTTATTCGAACACAATAGTTTTCTTTATTTATTGGACTATTTTGCACATACTTTTTGCTTCAAATTTTCTCTAGATTTAGTTTTAAAAATTTTGGTTAGAAGAAATTTCTTTTCAAAAATCTCTATTAAATGAATTTAATTCTAACATTTTTTTCTTTTATATTTCTAATTGAAGAGAAATTTTATTTTAAGTATCGTCTAATTTTCAACTAATTAATCATAAGTGAGTCATATCCTTTGTTTCATGTGCTTGCGGCATGGCGTCCCTCGTATGCCGAAACACAAAGAGTGTCGGCCATCTTTTGTTTCGTGCGTGTCACGACATGCACGAGCGTGCAGTCGCGTCGCCACGCTACTCAAAAGGAAAATTTTGTTTTTATTTATTTATTTTTATTTATCACTATTTATCTACTTCTTAATTAAGCTTTTCAGTTTCACCCTTCTATATTCTTCCAAACCTTCACCTCTTAAACAAAATTCTACATTCTACACTACTTCCGGAAGCACATTCTAATTTTCTACTAGCGCTAGATTTTAATTTATTCATGCCAGCATATTTTGAAGAGTCACTTACCTTGCTTGCCAAGTGCTTCTACAATCTCCTAAAATCCTCTAAAGTTTTCTAAAAATCCTCTGAAGTTTTCTAAATAACTAGAGACGTCCTTCGTCCAAAACTGTGTCCCTTTGTTGCGCCCCTTTTCATGGACTCCTCGTGGCGTCACTTTTCGTTTTTTTCTTTTTAATTCTCTGTATGTGCACTAAACAACACTACACTGGCGCTGTGGATGCGTGCCCTGTGCCCATAACCTGTTGGACCTTGGGGGCTTTTGTTTCTTTAAAGAAAACTTCTTTTGGTTTATCACTCTATATTCCATTAGAACTCTTGAGTGTTTGCACAGCGTAGGACAAGAGACGACTGACTGCCGGAGCAGCTCACAAGTACGTTCGCAATCGCTAGTGCTATGCTCTGAACGATGGTGCCATCTACTGGCACAGTTGAAGAGGTATAAGCTTCCGCTTTCAACAATATTTCTTATGCTTTATCTCTTGTTTTTCTCATATAAATCTGTTAGTTGGCGATTACTGTGCGTTTCACCATAGATCAAAACTTAGTGGGAAACCTGGAATTACCACTATGCTCAAGCAATGTATACCCTTTGCCAAAATTAAGGGCTTAATTAATGCTCATTAAGTACCAAAAATCCAAATCTAGGGCTCTGCAATTTAAAGAAAAATGCATGGTATCTGTTGCATCGCTTCTCCAACGCCCCCAAAATTGATTTCCAAAAACCATCCCTTAACACTGAAAAACTACCCTGAAAAATAAGTACGCACTAAACATAAAAGTGAGATTACCTGAATTTAGGACTATTTTAAGGCTCTCCAACACCCTTAAAATTAATTTCCAAAAACCACTCATTAACACTGAAAAACTACCCTGAAGCAAAAAATACTGATTTTATCAGTGTATCAGCAGTTTTCGCTTTTCTCGGACCGTGCCCAAACTATGTGTGACCTGTGCTATGATTAAGGGCTTATTTAAAGCTAATTTAGTACCCAAAAGTCAGATTCAAAGCTTTGAATTTTTCAAAAATAATTCATGGCACTGTCAGCATGACGGCAAGCTAGCAGTACCATGGTAGACATTTTGATTGCATTAACTTCATTTTTTCACATGAATTTAAAGCTCAATCAGGGCTTTCGCATGGCCCGACAACGAATTGGTCAAAATCAACTCTCATCACTGAAAATTCTCCTCAAAAATAAATATGCACTAAACATAACAGTGAGTGCATCATAATTTAGGGCTATGTTATGGCTCTTTAGCACTCCCAAAATTGATTTTCAAAAACCATCCCTGAATACCTAAAAACCACCTAGAAACAAAAAGTAATAATCAAGTATACGAAAGAGAATAGCAAGAGCTTGCAATATTTTATATCTGTTTAAAAACATCAAACACTATTTCGAAAAATACCTCTAGCACTCAAAAAGTCTTTTACTAAAAACAAACACTTTCTTTAAAAAAGTGCTTGCGTTGGCGTAATGTTAAGCTGCACCACCATGCTATAAAGCGTACTAAAAATTAATGCAACAAATATTCCGAGATCCTTAAATGAGTCCAAAATTGTGGTGTAAAAGAAATTGTTAAATTCATTTTTAGGAAGTTTCATAGTATAGTATGGTGGTGCCAGTTTAACGTTAAGCCAGCGCAAGCACCATTTTTTACTTAAAAAAGTGGAGACCTAAATTTCGCGATAGGAGCCTGGATAAGCCGTAAATTGTGATATAGGTCACATCTCTATAGCTCAGTAGTGTTGCATCAGCTTCACAGACCTAATCTTTATTGCTTCCCGAGTTGAGTTAATTTTCTTAACCGAAAGATTTTCGAAGAAATCATGAGGTAAACCTTGTATTGCTTATTTTTCTTACAATTTCTGTCATTATTTAACGCTGTTACAGAATATTGTTTATGAAAATGGTCAAACAATATTTTTGCAAAAACCGCGTTGAAAATTCGAGTTCTAACGCCTGCTTGACAGAAATAGCCGATTTGTATCCGATAACATGAGTTCGTTTTTGGCGCGGTAAAAGTACTTTTACCCCGATGATGGAGGAGTAAAAGTTAAATCAGTTCTTTCTATAAGTTGGCAGCACTATTATGTGTTGCTGCAACTTCACGTTTGTTAATGGCGTGTCACTTACGTACTTAACGTGCATTAACGGGTTTTTTATAGATAAAAATTGTGTGTGTTTCCGTAATATTATTTCGTCAATCTGTCACAAGTCGACTCACTTTTCACACGCTTTATGGGCTTTTCAAAACTCACTTTTTTAAACACAGGTGTTGCAAAAAGTTATCGATGCATTATGAGGTAAAAGCATCTGATTTGAGACTCTTGTGATCGCTTCACACTCATCTTAAAACGGCCGCATTTGCTTCTTAGCGCACGATATACCATTTGCATAACGAAACTATTGCTGGTAGAAAATTGTTACAAAAAACTAGAGATGTGCAATAGATATGAAAAAACCGACCAGCGCGTGTCGGGTCTGGCTTGCGGGTTGGCCTGCAAAGCCGCAAACCTGAACTGAACGTTAAAATTGCAAAAATAATGATAGCTGCATTTTGTAAAGAATGTTAACCTTCTAATAGGATCAAAAGGGCTTTTGGTCCTCTCGAACCCTAAATAACTCCTTAATTTTGGCACAGGGTATACATTGTTTGGGCACAGTAGTAATTTTCAGTCTAGTGTAAAATTCTTTTACGGGGTGGTTTTTGAGTGGTACGGGTGGTTTCTGGAAAAGCGTTTGATGTTTTTGGATAGCTAGAAAATCCTCTAAACTCTTGCTGTACTTTTTCTTGTACTTAATCAGTACTTTTTGTTTTTTAAGAAGTCATGTACTAACTTTTTTTACACGCATTATTTGTTATAGGTGATTTCTCTTTACATATATATCCAGTCGAATTAGAAGATGATGGAGTATATCAGTGCCAAGCATCGCCAACTAATGATGGTCAGCCGGGACTGCGATCGAGGTTTGCACGTCTGAGTGTTTTAGTCCCTCCTCAAAAACCAAAAATTCTTCAAGGTTCTTTTCTTGTTACCACTGAAGATAGAGAGCTGATAATGGAATGCATTAGCGTTGCTGGGAAGCCACCGGCAGAGGTAATTTTTTAAACCATTTTCTAGCATATAGAGCAACGAAACTAAATGAGAATCAGGTTTTCGAAAACGTGGGTTTAAAAATAGTAATACAGAAAAATTAAATTTTTTCCGGATATGCATAATTTAAATTCAAGATTTCGTGGGGAAGAATTTACAAAATTCTAAATTTCACTTTTCCTAAAAGTCCTCGAGTGATTATTTTTTATTTCGATCTTCTGGAATGAGAGAGAATACATTTATAATAGAATCGTTCAAATTTTGGATCTATAGTTTTTAGCGGATCTTAAGTTTTGGTACTCCAGAGTCAGAAAATAAAAAAAATTTTATTGGAAACTATCTTTTTTAGGGACGCAAATCAAGATGAAGTTCGTTGATCAGACTAATCCAACCAAAATTCGAAAACTTGAAAGCTTTTCAAGGTTCAGAACAATTTTTTTACGAGTTTTAGAAATTTTTCTCAGAGGTTAAAAAACCTTTAAAAATAGAAATTCGTCTATTGCTTAAACAACGCGTTACACAAAGAAAATAAAAAGAAAAAAAATGTTTTTCATAAAAGTTAAAACTCTTTTCTTAGTAACATTTTTGTTTTGAACATCAGTAAATTTGTTAGAAAACGCTGTCCGACATTTTGAGACCTTTCTTTTTCTTTTAAGAAATTCCAGGTTTTCTTGTAGAATTTTTTGCCTAGATTACGAATCAGTTGACAAAAATGCTATAGCACGTCACGTTTTTGAGTAAATCGTGGTCAAATGTTACAAAAATGCGTTTTCATGACACATGCATGATTTCAGCCGCTTTTCATGTCTATGAAGCGGGGCTAAAGTTCTACTTTTTACTCCGTAGGAAGTGAAAAGTGACAACTCGAATCTATAAGTTACCAAAAATTAACATAAATTACCGAAAATTTTCGGAAATTGTTGAATAATTTTAATTTCCAAAAATTTCTGCGAATTACCGTAAAATACTTGAATTCACGTAAATTTCTAAAAATATGAAGCATCCAAAAATTTTCATGAATTTGGAAAATTTATGGTAAATGTATAAATAACCGCGAATTTCCGGAAATTTTTGACAATTTTGGAAACTTTAAATTTCCGTAAATTTCCAAAATTTAAGGAAATTCAAAGTATCCGAAAATTTCCGGAGATTTTCGATAACTCTTAAAATTACCATAAATTTCTGAAATTTTTGGTAATTTTGAGTATCTAAAAATTTCCAAAATTCCTCCAATGAAAATTTAATATAAGGAGAAACCGGGCCTGTGTTCCAAGCTTGTCTGAAATCATGCATTTCTTATGAGAAATATCGTATACACCAAGGAAGAGGGAACTTTTTACATTCGGCGTAAAAAGTCGCGTGCAGTAACCCCTGCTTTTCGCTTCGAGGAGAAAGCACAGGCTACGGCGCGCGACTAAAAAAAATTGTTTCCAACGTCTTCATAGTAATAGCCTCTGGTTTTTGGTATAATATGTTGAAAAGGTTCAAGTTTTCATTTGAACCCGCCCCGTCGAAGATTTTAGCACGTCTCGTTTTTTATGGGCTTCCAAAAAGTATCGAAAACGCATTTTTTTATTGTATAAATGGTTCTCAACGGCTCCATGGTAATGTCCTTTAGTTTTTGGTGTTATAGGTTTGAAGTAAAAGGTTCAAGCTTTCATTTAAGCCTCCGTCGAAGATTCTAGTACGTCTCATTATTTTTTATAGGCTTCCAAATATTTCAAAAACGCGGTTTTTGACCTTTTGGCCCTGATTTACTCAAAAACGCAACGTGCGAAAACACTTTTGTCAACGGATTCGTAATTTACGCAAAAAATTCTTTAAGAATCACCTGGAATCACTTGAAGGATAAAAATGATGTCGGACAGTGTAACCAACCCAAATAACATTTTACACTTTGAGTATTATTATGCGACTGAAATCTCAACGAAATTTTCTCTAATAAGGAGGTAAGCTGCCCTCGCTGCATCGCCGCTACATTTGTTTAACTGTTAAATAATTAATTATTCCCACGTAGCACACTTCTCGAAAACCATGGTATTTTCTTTGGACTTGGTCCAAGTAGTCAAAAGGAAAAACCAGGTCTGCCTTAGGTTTAGACCTATACTTAGACCTCGATGAAAACATGTGTTCATGCCCACTGGAATTTTTTAGAAGTAAATTCATTTCAACGTACTTTCTACGACGAATTGAGTATTTTTAACGTAAATAGCGTTAATTCATATGATTGAGTGGGAAGTTGATGATTTTATATAAGATCGTAAAAATGGCCCACTGTTTGCGTTGTGATTTCTTCCGGTTTCATGAAATGGGCCCCAAGGGTTTGTTGCTTGAGTCTGGCAACTGCCTGGCACTGACATAAAACATGCAGAGATGTCTCGTCAGCCCTTACCAGGCGGCCTTTCGCCCGAGCCGTCGTAGGCCACCAGACCACGAACGCGTATAAGAACCTTGGTTTGAGGACCAGGGAATGCAGGAGCGTTGACCTTTGATACTTTGTACTTTCTCGTAAAGATGACCAAATGGGTCTTCTCTGGTTTGGCCGAGAGCTCCGAGCTGTCGCACCAGAGCTCTACAATGCGCAGTGCCGACTTTGTGTATCCCATCAATGTTTCCAGATGAGCCCCCTTGATTAGGATTATAAAGTCGTCCGCATATCCGTGGGTATAATACTCTTCCTCATTTAGCCTACAAAGGAGACTATCGGCCACACACATTTAATTCTTTATTATTTCTTAACAGAACAGTCCTGCGTTCTGTGAAGTAACAATTCAGTGTGTGACGAATAAGCCCGTTAACTCAATGGTAGGAATATATAGAAGTAAAGTCGACGGCAGCGCCAACAGGCGGGAGCCTATTAACTTAAAATTATATATGATGTGTGCCTTGTGTGTACTGGCTGTGTGTGTTGCAGGTTTAGCTTAAACTTAATGCAGTTTGGCGATTATGCCAGTCTCATCAATTTTTTTTTCAAATTTTTCAAAAAATTTTGTTTACGGTGTATATGATGTATGTATACCTGTATGGTGTAAGAAGAACACTTTTTTAGTCAATATAAAATGGTATCTCGGATATATTAAAATATTTGGTTAATTCGAACAAATTGCCGGTCAAGACTTTTGATTTATTAAAGTAAATTTTTTGACTGAATCCATCAACTACCAAATTACCCAACTGAAAAAAAATTTGTTGGATTCAACAAAGATTTGAATGAATCAACCAAAACTTTAGTTACCTGTATAGCAATACATTTATTTATTTGATTCAACAAAACTTTGATTGATTTAAACAAACATTTTCTAGAGTCTAGCAGGAAGTGCATTACTGGGAAGAAATGATTTCTGACAAAAGTGCACGGAAAATCCCAGAACACAAAGTTCACTTTGAAGCTTTATTGTATTTAAGAGATTCGTCGTCCCTCAACGAACAAACCCTTATTGGTGCCGTTTATATTCAGTCCAGTTTGGCCGCGCCCCTACCGAAAGTCAATTTGGCCGCTCGTGTTTTTCATCTTTTTCTTATTATTTTTAAATGTAAATTGAAGGTTAATTAGGTTTTTTTAGAAGACCGTTCTAAATACTCTCAAAAATGCGTCTTACAAGTTTTAATTAAAAATAATAATATCGATTTTTTGGGGCACTCTATTATGTATTAATTTTTCAGTAAAATTTGTCCTTTTATTCCAGGGAGAGCTTTCGATTATTGGGTGTTGTTTTCGAAAAATAATTTTTGCACGTTTCGTACAGCTGAACAATAGCCCAAACTTTTAACGTACTTTTTTGGTAATGAATCTGTAATTTTAGTTTAGCGGTGACTTTTGAATGATAGGGGTAGATTCTGGAATTTTTTTGTGCTCTTAGAGAGCCCTGAATAAGCCCTTAATTATGGTATGGCTAGTTCTACGATACTTGCGTCATTTTGATTAAGGGTAGTTTTTTAGTGATAGGGGTTGATTTTTGAAAATTTATTTTTGTGGTTTGGGAGAGCCTTAAATGAGCCCCTAGTTATGATATGAAAAGAAATAAGATAAAGTTAATACTTGTCTCGTTTTCATATGTGGCACTGCTAGCTTGAGGTCAACCTGGCAGTGCTAGACTTAAAAAAAAGTTACAAATTTGGCTTCTTATTAAAACAAGAGCCCTAAATGAGCCCTTAATTGCGATATGAAAAGAAATTTGATAAAGTCAATTCTTGTCTCATTTTCACATGTGGCACTGCTGGCTAGAGGTCAAGCTGGCAGTGCTAGACGTTTTTTGAAAAAATTTCAGAGCCCTAAATTCGACTTTCGGGCCCTTAATTGTAGAACAGACTGAGCAGACCGTATGAGACAAAGGTAGAACAGAACATAAGTCAAGAGAGGCGCCCGGCGGCAGCACGTTAAACTAATACCAGAGTCAAGCGAGCCATCTATAAAAGGCGCTATATTCAAAAGTTCAACACTCCCTCCCGAGGTTGACTCTATTACAAAAAAAGTTAATAAAATCTTAACACTCTATTACAACTAATTGAATATAAAACATATTTGGAACTCGAAAGTCTTAATATAGTAATATATCGAAGTTCAGTACAAAAATAATTTCAATACAGATGTAACTTCAAATACAAATGTTAATATGACTTCGTTTAACTACTTAAACAATAGAATTATCTTTATAAACTAATTGTTACATTCTATCACAACAGTCAGACGGTCGTTTGTTACAGTCGTAATGCAATCTTCAGCCAGTCGTCTCATTATTCGTCTCCTGTAAATTAATTTTAAATTAAAGATCTGTCATCAAACTTAAGAACAGTCGTGTATATACTTATATACTTCCGATTATGATAAACTGTCGTTATAAATACAAGACTATATTCAACAGTTGTAATTTAGAATATTGTTACGTAGTCTACTATGGGTCTCATAGCAATAAGGTTTTGTCGTATTATTAGCCAATTGGCTCTTTCAAGGAACCCAATTGAGAACCACACGGTCGTACTTAACACATTCTTTAACATAATCTAGATGTACACCCGTCATACGAGTATGTCTCTGACGATTTCCACCTCTAGTCCCCGCGCAAATAGTTGCTGCTATGTTATCATATCTGAGTATAGCAGGGAGTAAACTGTCGTTTGTAATTCTCATCAAAGACTTGCTAATTGCAATTATTTCCTGACAAGCCTGACTCATAGCCACGTATTCGGCTTCGCAAGTTGAAAGAGCAACTTAGGTCTGTTTACTTCATCGCCATGAAATCGTGTCGCCGAAAAGTCGTATCACAAATCCACAGGTCGAAATTGAGGATTTACAATTTATAAAACTAGCGTCCGCGTAGGCTGTCAAATCTTCCCGTTGTCCTAGGTATTTCAAACCGTTAGTGTTGGTACCCTTTAAATATCTGAATACTCGTGTAACCATGTTTCATTCGTTCTGTGTAGGATTCAATTGATGTCTACTGAAAACATTTACGGCATAAGCAATATCAGGACGAGTAGAACCATCTAGGTATAACAAACTGCCAACTGCCTCTCTATAAGGGAAATCAAGACTTTCCTCATCCTGTAAGTTACTGTCGGCATTTTCTCTCTGTTGTCGTTCATGATTCGCAACCGGCCGAGTAATCATGAGGGTGTTTTGAGGAAACTCCTCGTCAAAACCAAATTTCGTTAGGATCTTATCTATATTAATTTTCTGAGTTATTGTCATAACTCTCGTTTACCTGTTTCTATGGATGTTCATACCTAAATAGTTTTTAGGTTTTCCTAAGTCTGACATTTCAAAAACACTCATCAACTTTGACTTTACTTCTGTTAGTTTTTGACTGTCGTTACTTTGTATCATCTACGTGAATAAATAGAATGACTTTCGATTTCTATGAGTTATTGAGAAACAGGCAGGGATCACAGTCATCGTTAACTAATCCTAGAGAATTAGCAACTTCTGTCAATTTTTTGTTCCAACGTTTGGGACTGATTCGTAATTCATAAATAGCTTCGTTAAGTTTACATACATTGGACCGTCGTAATCCTTCAGGAATTTTCATTCCCTCTGGAATTTCTATAAACACATCGTCTTCTATCGTTCCATTTAGAAAATCAGTCTTTACATCCAGTTGACATACTTCAAAGTCTTTAAAGTTAATTAACGCGAACAACAGTCGTATTAAAGTCAGTCTTGAAACTGGAGCATAGGTCTCTTTCAAGTCGTATGAGTTTGAGTCTTTTAAGCCCCGAATAACTTATTCAGCTTTATACTTTATTTCACCTAAACTGTCGCTTTTACGTTTGAAAAACTCATCGTGAGTATTATATTTGGTCTTTTACCGTCTTTCCCTATTTTAAGTCGATCTACAATGTTCATACTACATTCTTTTCTAATGATTTATATTATTCATCAATTGCTTCAAGCCATTCGTACTTTTCTTGGGATTCCGAGGCTTGTTCAAAGTTTTGAGGATTGTTATTTAGTGTTGCGTGTAAACTGTATAAAATTTCGTCGTTCGTAGTGTCTGTCGTTTTCGCGAATTCTTCCTCTATTGGAGGAATTTCGTAATATTTAGAAACTGTTGTCACATTACAAAGTTGAGCAATTCTAGTATCAATAATTTTTCGACTTTGGTTTCATAAGGTTCTCTTCCTGTCGTTTGTACTGTTTTTTGTTTCTTCTGAGAATTTTCTCCCTCCGTTTCTAATAGTCGTTTTCTAGGTCTTCCTCGTTTCTTTGCCTGCTCTCCCTCCGTTCCTAAGATCGTACTGTCGTTTTTAATGATACAGTTGTTTTCTTCAAATTGTATAGACTCGTCGTTCGTTGATTGACTCGATTCAGGAGGACGCCAATATCGTATTGAATCCTCCTGGTATTTATCACCATAGACAATGTTTTCGTTAAACCTCAATTTTCTGGACTCAAAGAATTTACCAGATTTAGGATTTAGAAACACATATCCGGATCGAGTGTCACCAACTAGGACACCGCGAACCACTCGTGCCGAAAAGTGCGAGTCTGGATTTCTTGTTATTGACCAATAGGCCAAGCAGCCAAATCTTTTAATTTGATTTACGTCATATTAATAGTTTGGAGAAAACTTATGGAGAGGTGCTTCAAAGTCATTTGATTCATGTGGAGTACGATTGTATACATGAATGTCAGCTCCCAGTGCCAAATCCCACATATTCGATGGTAACTTAGAATCAAATAGAACTGATCGTATCTTTTTCTGCAAAGTTTGATTTAAATCTTTCTGAAACTCCGTTATATCGTGGAGTGTCTGGACAAGCAGACTTTCGTTCGATACCTTCGCGAATTAACACGTCGTTGTATAACCTCCTATATACTCTCTTCCTTGATCGGATCTCAGGCAGCAAATTTTTGGTCCCTACCGAGTAGATTTCGCGTACTTTTAATAAATCTTTTAAAACAGTGACCCGTCTGGTTTTTCGTTTTCATTGGATAAGCAAGAGCCAGTCCTAAAAAGTCGTCGATAAACACCGAAATATATTGATAACCATGCGGAAAGGTTACTGGAGAAATATTTCCCATTACATCGGAATGTATAATTTGTAACGGTCGTTGTGCTCTCGTTCATTCGCCTCAAAAAGGTAATTTAGATAACGTGGTTATTATGCAAATTTCACAATCGAGTGAACTATCCTCCACGTTCGTGGATTGAAAATCCTTATTATCCTTCAACAGATTTTTCAATTTGCGCAAATAACCAAGCGACGCGTGTCCCATACGAGCATGCCAGAGCATAGCTTTAGTTGCTTTTATATTGTCGTTATTCAAAGTAGTTGAGGAAGAACCGTTTTCAATCAA
Source organism: Melikaiella ostensackeni (assembly GCA_032362435.1). Taxonomy (NCBI): domain Eukaryota; kingdom Metazoa; phylum Arthropoda; class Insecta; order Hymenoptera; family Cynipidae; genus Melikaiella; species Melikaiella ostensackeni. Next base: position 26,802,285 of record JAUMHM010000083.1, read on the forward strand.
ATCAACTGTGGGCAATTCGTTTAAGTTCGTTATTTTTCCTTGTGTTATTAGAGTATCAAAGTCTGAGAATAATAAATTGTTCACCTCTTCCGTTTCATTAACAATCGTTTCGGAATTACTGTCTTTATTAATTGAACTATTGTTATTTGGTTTAACTACTGTCTTATTATTCTTATCAACTGTCATTTCTATAGGCTTTATTGCCTCCAAATCAGAATTACTATTAGACTGTCGTTCTACCGTTGTTGTATTGAAAGCAATAGCTTCGAATAGATTGTTCTATAGAATTATTTTTGTCAATTTTGAATTCAATTAACCAATAAGGACTTTTGTAAGTACCAGTCGACAGTGACTCATTAGTTTTAGGGTTGAAGATATTCACGCCCTTCTTGTCAAGGGAGACATACAGACACCTTTCAGAAAACTGTCTTAACGAAAGTAAATTCTCGGAGAGAGACCTTGCATAAATTGTATTATCAAGAGTTATTGAATTCCTATTGTTTGAATTTGAAAATACGCTAACTGCTCCTCTACACTCTTTCGTCAAATCTGCTTCACTATCCTTATTAGCACACTTGATAATACCTTGGGCATTTTTCTTAAAAGAACTAAAGATTTCTTTTGAGTTACGAAGGTGCTCAGTAACAGTAGAATCAGCAATAAATGTTACGTATTTGACGTTCTAATTTATCATATCGTTATAATTATTTTTGCCATCAATAGGATTGCGCTGGAAACTAGCGGATGGAAAGGACTCTTTACACTCGTTAAAAGAACTATTCAAACAAGACACTGAAACTGTATCATCATAATTACACATACCTTGATTAATTTCTCCCTGACAATTAGCAAAATGGATTTTCAGAGAATTACTTGTTTTCGTGCGAGACTCATCGGAATTGACTTTCTTATTTTTATTCTTATTAGAATTATTACGGTCGTTCTGTTTATTGGCAAATCGTTCATTGTCATTTCTGCTGCGTTTAGGAAACATTTGGTTCTTATTGTTCCTTTTCCTCTTAAATTGAGTTTTATTTTTCGTATGTAGGTAACTGACGTACGTATCGTTTCGTTGACTATATTTGAAGTTTTTTTCTTTTTTAACACCTTTTCCCAGCCTTGACAGTTGTTTCGGACAGGCAGCCGCAATATGAAAGGTAAACTTCTGACATTCGTAGCATTTGCGAAGACGTTGTCCCTTCCTGGGACATTCGTTTTTCATGTAACCTATGTTATCACATCCAAAACACTTTTCGTTGGTCCATCTTTTGTCATAAATTGAATTGCTTGAATGTCTGGCAACTGAATCATAATCGCGTTATATAGTGCATCTCGTTACTCATCGTCATTTAATAGAGTTAAACGTAAAATCATCTCATAATTATGTACAATTTCTTCGAACCGTTCCAAAAATTGCATTGCTGACTCCCGACTCATATTATATTGAATTAAGTATAGTTGCTTACATACACTAATGCTCGTTATGTTAACTTCGCATCTTTTAAACTTTTTAATTCATTCTAAAATGTCAACCAGATCTTTCAAGTGCAAAATTCCAGTGTGGCAAACCTCATCAACTCAATCAATAATTATGCCTCGAACTCCAAACCTATGCCTTTCTTTTCAACCATCATTCAAACCCTCCACAGGGGAAACCGTCGTATCTAGAACACACAACAAATCGAGAATGCGCAACTCCGAACTTGAAATTCATAAAAATGTTCCAATTTAGTTTGTTGAGTCAATTTACAGTCGTGTTCAACATCACCACCTCCACCAGTTAACCATATTTCAATCGCTTCAGTCAACCGACCATCAAATCATGAGAGCCTCACGAATGGGCCTGCGAATCCGACTTATCATTAGCAACTGCCACTCCACAGCGCCCACCCTGACCCGAACTGTCGTTTTCGGTCGAACGAATAATACAGTCGTTATTACTCTGACTGTCGTTTTTATTGTTAATCACAGATACTGTTGTATCGATTGTCCGAGATCCAGTCAAAATATTCTTTTAGGGCAAAGGGTTACACTGGATTTAATTGTAGTTTTCTTCACTTTTTCCTGATCAGCCTCATGTATTTACAACCAAATTTTTAGATTATCTTGCATTTTCGATTGTATATACATCGTAAGAGACATAGTCCATTCCAATTGCTTGATTTTGCTGTCAAGCTTGTGTTCTATTTGGGTACAGTCAACTGTCATTTTGGACTTATCATCGTTCTTCTGTCGTTCACCGTCGTCCACCTCGTTGAATGGTTCCTTTCCACTGTCGTCCTTGTCGTTTGACGGTTGACTTCCACTTTCGTCATCATTTTGCCTGTCATTGTCGCTTACACTTTTGTTATTTATGACCCCGTCGTTAGTACTATCGTCAATTTGCTCTTCGTCTATTCCGGGACTTCCTTTTGCTTCTAAGGACACACTTATAGCAAAAGCGTTTAAATCAGTCGTAATTACTAATCATTCTGTCGTTATAAACAGTTATTTGTCGTCGACGACACTGTCGTGCTGTCGTTACTCATTGTTATAACTTTCGCATACCTTCGTTGCAATATTTAACAGCCTTAGTAGACCTATCTATGGACGAAGCTTCCTCATCGCTTTCCGATGGATCCATATCCTGGATACAGGGTTTGGAAGCATTCTCTGGATTCTGGCAATCTCCACCCACGTCACCGCCGTCTGGTTTTTTATTCGTTCGTGCATTCAGTAGCTCAGTCTTTATTTCTTCCCTCTCATTTTTTTCTAGAGATTCCTTTTCTAGAGAAGAGTTTACAGTCGTTAAAATAACGTTAACTGTCGTTGATAGAAACTGTCATTGTCAAGACCGTGCAGCGACTTATATAACGAAATGCTTCGAACTTGCTTCCTAATCATTCAGACTGAACGCAAGTCAAAATAATCCCAAGCAGCCTGCTGCGTCACACCCGTTACTATCGCGTGCTTCAAGAACAAGCCTCACTGTCTTGAATCTTTGGAAACGAACTCAATTTCCTCCGATCCAAGACAAACCAGAGTGGCGGTTCCATGTGTCTAAGACAATTCATAATCAGAATGTTGCTTTCTATCGAAAACTGTCGTCGTGAGTTCTTCGTTAGAAATTTAAAGTGAGATTGCATTTATTTTAACGACGTCGTAAAACAATCAAGTGTAGAACGTCATCTATTTGGCAATTGTACTAAGTACACATTATTCACCAGATCACATTTTCAATATATAAAATAGATGAAACAGTCGTAAAATTTAAAAAACTGCGTATGATCGTAATTAAATCTGAAAACAAAAAAAAGTTTATTTCAGGAGAGAATCTAAGCTCTTTTTAGGGTTGATTTATAAACAATCTATTCCGATTATTTTATTTTTCAAAAAGAAAAAGGTAATAATCCAAACCAATAAAACATTTCTAAAAAATTACTAACTTTTTCAAAGTTTTTTAAAAAATATTAAAGTAAGATAGATATCTTCTGATGAACGTAGGTAATCATTTACAATCTCAATTAAAAGAAATCTTAAGTATTCATAGGCAACCCTGCAGATTGGAACCAATCTTTATTAATGTATCTCTTAAAATTTCTTAAAGATCGAAATAAAATCTATTTTCTTGTGAAAATTTTTTGTGTACTGAAAAAGAACACCCAAAAAGTTCACAATTCATGGTTCTAAACAAACCCACAGAATTTGAAACTTACCAATGGTTTGGCACGCGCTATGTCAACTATTAACGGTGTTCCCTGCGATGATAATCAAGCCCGCGCAACGCGACTCATTGACTTTTTTTTCCTCTTCCCGCTTCACTCTTGGTTGCCTCATCCAGCTCTTTCATCTCCCTCCCTCCTCGTCTTCCTTCGCACGGGTCCATTCACCAGTTGGCGTTTTACTTTCGAGTCGTGGTGTCTATTTGTGCATTCCGGTGCAGCGACCGAGAGAGGACGTCTCCTGGAAGGGGAAGGGTTTAAAACACGAGTTGCCGAGTTGCGAGTTGTGAGTTGCGAGTTGCGACGAGGAGGTGGGAGAAGAGGAATTTCCTGTTGTGAACATCTTCGGTTGCATCTGCTGGCGGGTTTTTAACCCCTTAAAGAGTTACGGGGCTTCTTTAATCTCGTTAAAAAACAGGAGGCGAGATCATACTAGATGTTAGATGTTTGCATCATTCCGATTCCTGTCTCAAAACAATAACAAATACAACTCTCTTCATTTTATTCAAAGAGGACGAATGCCGATTTGGAAGTCACAAGAGGAGGACCAAACGTGATTTTCTTTCTTTCGATTCGTATTTCTTTTTTTTTTTTATGAAAGGTTTTACTAGGACAGGTCTGTCCAGAGAGGAGAAATTCGAGGAATTTTCCTCGAAACTGATCAATTCACAGATGTGAGTTTTCTACCTCCACTCTCCACTTCCCATTCTACTTCACGAGAGTAACCATCACCTGAGATCTCTGGATTAAGCAAAGAGAAGTGGTGGTGGAAGTGTAATATGTGACTTTTGAGCAAATTTCTCCTCTCTGGACAGACATGTATTAGAAGACTTATTTGTCCAAGCGCACAGTGGGCTGAGAGACACTGAAAGGTGGTCAATAACCGACTTCAAAGTTTTTGGTGAATTACTTATTTCTCATAATGTAGATGAGTTGAAGAAATTTTTTTCCAAATTTCATGATCTTTTAACAAGTTCCCTTCATTCTATAATGTTATGCATTAAAGTTTTTTTTTATTTCAGTTTTTTAAGAAGTCGGTTCAAAAAACTTGTTCATAAGATTATGAATTCAAGTGATACAATTTTTTCTCATTCGAATGGATAACCATTCAAATGAGAATTAATACGATGTAAAATTAAGTGTAAAAAATGTAAAAATTAATACGATGTAAATATGAAATACTAATATTAGCTTGGTTTCGAATTCCCTCACTTTATACTCATGCGTTTTAAAAATGAAAAATTTTGATATTTTTGGAATCAAAATCTCCGCGAGGTTCTGTCTCGTATTTAAGGTCTTATGGTTCTAGAAGCTTCATTATGACGTTAACAGTCAGATTATTTGCCACCTTTTGCCGCCTCTGACATTTGACAAAGATATTACAGGGTGTCCAGCGACCTTGAAAACCTTGAAAACCTGGAATTCTCCTTGAATTCTTTTTTTCAACCTTGAAAACCTGGAAGTCTCCTTGAATTTTTCATTAGAACCTTGAATTCACAATTTTATATTCTGTGCTTACGAAAAATTTATTTTATTGAAATGCAAGGCTGCTGAATTGATGAAAAATTGGAAAGTAAGAAAATAGTATATTGTGCGAAAAGTTGAAAAAATGAGAGGTTTAAGACGAGCGTGAAGTTAGCCACCCGAGCGGAGCGAGGGTGACTATCACACGAGTTTTAAATCGTCGCTTTTTCAACATGTGGGACCCGATACTTTTTCTGTAATTTGTTTAAAAAGTGCTAGTTTTTTCTACCTATTTTTTGTTCAAAAAGGAGGCGATTTGTTGTCGATTGACGCAACAATAAGAATAGCAATTGTCAAAACCATGACAATAATATGGCCGTAACAGTAAGTTGGTAGTAATGTTTGGTCAGGAAGCTTAGGAATGGTCGAATTAGATACAATGCAATAGTTGTGAGTTCACCTTCACGGACTGAAGCAGGCCACAAGGTTCGTTCAGTAGTTCGCACTTTATTTACTTTGTTCACTGTGCGTCACTTTTTTCGCTGCGTCCGTTTACTTTCTTCACCGTTGCCCGGAAAGGTCGACACTGCGCATGCGCCACGTCGTCGACAACAAATCGGTCACTTTTTACACAGAAAACAGGTGGAAAAA
>JAUMHM010000083.1:26850313-26862548 GCA_032362435.1 Melikaiella ostensackeni
GCTAGAGAGATTGATCAAGCGACTAGTGTCGGAGCGACGTTGTGAGATTGATCTAAAACCTTTTCCTTCTCCTCCTACATATCCCGTACCCAAATTTACCATACACATTCCTTCATTCCCAGTAGTGAAACGAGACCAGAACCGAACGAGTCACTTTTACCCCGAAAGAGATTTGGCTTAATGGTATAATTAAAAAAAAATGTAGACAGTGTGATGCTGTTTATACAGGGCAAACAAGGAGGTCACTTAGGACAAGAAAAGAGGAACATAAAAATAATTTTCATAGAAGTGCAAGATATCATTCTGTCCTTACAAAACATAAACTCACACATGGTCATGACTTTAATTGGGATGATGTTAAAATTTTGTATCATGAGAGAAATAAAAAAAAGAGTTCATGGAAATGTTATTTATAAAGAGAGAAGGTAACAAAGCTGTTAATTTAAGAAGAGATCTTTCGAGATACATCAAAGTTTTGGATGGAGTCATTAATGGAATACATTGACTGTAGTTTTGGTCAGAATTCTGCCTATGTACAAATCAATATTCAATTAAGAAATGAAATAATTGACTTTAGTTTTTATTCGGAATGTTTTCCTATGTGAAAATCATTTTCAATCAAGGAATGAAATATGTGTCAAAATAACAATTGCTATCAATTATCTCTGTTTTATTTTCAGGTAATGATGGTTTTATAACCTAATAATGTTTTCATTATTTGTACCTGTTGTTTTCATATAAATTGCCCCTGATTAGGAAGTCTAAATTGGCTTCGAAACATGTTGGTTCTCAGTAGTATGAAAAAGACGGAGAAAAGAAAGAGTGAAAGATTGGTTTGGTTGACTCTTTCTTTTCTTTTTTTTTGTTGTTGTACATTCATTGTACATTTATCTCTAATGAGCCGTAAAAGTGAGTCGTTTCGAAGTCTATTTTTGATTTGTGAAATTTTTAGGTGTTCCTTTTTAGTACACACAAAATTTTCATAAGAAAGAAGATTTCATTTCGATCTTTGAGAAATGGATTTGAAAATTAGAAAAGGTCGAGGTTCTTAAAGAACGACTACATTTTGGCAATTAACAGTGAATGATGTTTAATAATAATTATAGGTGACGTTAAAAGAGAGGAGAGTCATACTTGGCGTTGCATTACATCAATTGCAAAACTGTTACTTCTATGCAAAATTACTGATAAGCGAGCCGACGAGTTCATATACGAGTACAGTCCAGGCATCTGGTACTTTTTTACCGCATTTGAATATTCATTTCAGATCATTCAAATTTTCAAATTCAAGCTTTCAAATGTTAAAAAAATTTCATTTGAAGTTTTCAAAATTGAACTGTGAAAACAAGTTTTCGCCACTTATTCTTGCTGTGTCACTCTTTAAATAAAATAAATTTATGTACTTCGATTGAAAATTCAATATTATGCCTAACTTCAGTGGATTATTAATTGAGTGTCTGCTGTAAAGCAGCCATCACAGTACAATATTCTTCTTAAAAACGGTGAAAGGGTAAACTTTTTTGCAAAAATGGGCGTCGAATAGGTGCGACAAAAAGTGGTAGAAGTTAAATGAACGTAAATTACGGTTTATTGAAATATTTTTATTAGCTCAACACGTCAAACTATTATCATCAAGTACGAAATAATCCCACCGAATCATTTCAAATGAAATACAACGACACGGATTTTACCGGATTCCATGTCGAATAAACTAGAAAATCCCGAATACTTACGCTCGTTCGGAAAATACTGCATTTTGAAAAAAATGTCTGTCAATTTTTGAGAATTTGCAGGTAATCTTCACATCATTGTGAAAATAAAAAAAAAATTGACGGTCAGACTGTGAAATACATGTCTCTATTTTCACTCTAGAATGGTATTTCCAAATAAGAAATCATTCTGACACCATGACCTAAACTTTTCTTGAAATTTTTGCATGATTTGAAATGGAATTGGTCAAAGACGTCAAACAGTAAAAACAACAAAATTATCCCCCTTAAAGAGACCTAAAAAAAAATCGGTTGACATTTTTCTGTATCTTCCTTATTTACTACTATAAACTTTGTACTCAAATATGAATAATATATTAATATAGGACAAAATTGTATTTAAAAAAAGAAAAATTAAGTTTTTGTGGCATTCCATAATTTATAAGGAATTTTTGTGAATGAATGATGGAATAAAAAACAATTTAAGGCTAACTGAGTAAAACTTAAAAATATCTTAAAGATCGAAATGGAATCTACTTTCTCATGAAAAATTTGTGGTGAACTAAAAAAGAACACCCAAAAAATTCGCAAATCAAAAAAAAAACTTCGAAACTACCTGCTTGTCGGGCTCATTAGAGACAAATGTACAATAAATGTATGTGTTCTTATCTTCGAAAAAAGACTTTCAGGGGAAAAATTTGAAGTAAAGGTATTTGGTTTTTTTTTGTATGACAGCATGAATTTCTGGGAATTTATCAAATTTATGAAATGAATATAAAAATGTATGAAAAAGTTGCTGAGATGTTGAGTGAAAAGAGTAATAGAAGGTGGACAGGAGGTTTGTTAGGTGAAAGAATTCCGAAGCTAATACCATACGAGTTTAAGGTGAGACGAGGTTGGGAGGCAGGAGAAGGAACAGGGTGGTAAGGGTGAGGGATGGAATGCACTTTTGAGAGTCCGTCTACGGTCTACCGAGTACATACGTATGCACTGGCAGCAGGAGAGGGGGGGAGAATGCAGTGATAGCGAAAAGAAGAGAGGAGAGAATAATAAAAAAGAAGAGAAAAGCGGAAAGAAGAGGAGAGAGAAGAGAAAGAGCGAAGGAGGACCTCCAGTCTCTCAGGGTACAATAAACAGACGCCGCCTCGTAATTTGTTTTCATACGTTCGCGGCGTTCGTCGGTCTACGCCTCCTTCTCCACCTCCATGATCGTTTTTCCTCTTTCTCCTTTTTTTCATTCCCCTTCCTCACCCGTGGTCTTCACCCTCTCGCGACCCGTCTTCGGTATCGAAAGGAACCCAAATAACCGCGCGATTTTTGATCAGCAGATCCGCTCTCCTCAACCTCCTCCTCTTCTCAACTGCTACGAATTACGTTCGAATAAATCACTGTCCAGATATTCCCCGTGTTATGATGGAGTGAATATTTTTACGGCTTGATTATTAGTAAATTAATAGCTTGTTAAATGTTGTTAAATGTTGAAGCAATAAGAATTTGTTGATATCGAAACCATTATTTTAAGCTAAATAGAAACCCAATTTCCAACCGGAGGAATCAATGAGCTCAGATGTCAGTCGGAGATTGGTACTGTTAAGAGTCGACGCGTGAGAGGGAGGTGGTGCGAATTGCTGTTAAGAGAGTGAGAGCAAGGTTTAGGAGGAAAAAGAGAGAAGTGGACCAAGTCTTTGGTTAGGAGCAGTGCGCGCCCCAGGGCCATCCATCATCCCAATAATTGCTTCCCTTCCCATCACATAATTCCTATAGAATCCCCACTATCTATCCCCCTTCCGCCCCGTACCCGACACCACCCAAACCCTACGGTAACACGCGCCGTATCCTAAGGGCCGAGAGGGATCGCACTTGCTATTCTCTCACACCCTTCTGATCCACCATTTCAGGATTCAAGGATTTCATTCCCTCTCTTACTTTTCAAAGTGAAGTAAATGTAAAGAAACTTACTGAGAAAGAATCATTTCTTCATTTTTTTATACAACTTTACACTATCGGACAATAACACAGTCCTACAAAAATTACTTCTTTTTGGCTCCTGAATGGTTCTGGTTATTTTTTATTGATCTTTGAACATTGATTCCGAATCCAGCAGCCAAATGCTCCATCACGTTAAGTTTTTGAAAAAAACGGGGTTAAAGGGTAGGTAAAACGCGTTTTTGTCCATATTTGAGTGTCTGAAAAAAAAATGATGGAGAGGTGATAGAACTTTCTACTTATGCTTGAATTAAAACCTCAACCTTCGACTACAACCTCAGCTGATGAGAAGTAGGAGACTTGAATGTAGAGCTGTTGGGAACTGTTTTTCAGACGTGCTACGTAACCCTCAAATATAGTCAGAAAAGGGGTGCGCGCAACTGAAGAAACAGTTCTCAACGGCTCTACATTGAAGCCTGCTACTTCTCATTATCTGAAGTTGTGATCGACGGTTCAACCTTCAAGTTAAGCCCAAGTCTAAAGTTAAGTCACCTCTCGTTCATTTTTACAGACACATAAATATGGTCAAAACCCGGCTTGAATACGCGGGCTACGTCGTGACACTGAAAAAAGTGCATTCTTGACAGACACTCAAATATGGCCAGAAAAGGGGTAAATACACGGGCTACGCACAGTAAAAAAAAAGTTCAAAATGATACGAAAATTAATATCATTTTGATATGCAACAAAAATGATACCGAAATCAAGAGCATTTTGATCGGCCAAAACGAATGATCGATTTTTGGGCTCATAATGATCTGATTCGGGGTCATGCATCAAGTCAAGCCAAGATGACCGACGTTCTTGGAGTACTTTAGCTCCTATGCGAGCTTTTTATGGTTTTTCATCGTGCAGTGTACTTGAAAAATTAAAAAATAACAAAACTTGGTAACAGAATATATCTTCTGTTAAGTATAGTTGTCACTTGCGCGCGGTTAAACAAAATATTTAAGTTATGACATCCGCGCCAAGAACTGGCGGTCATTTTGTTTAGTCCGACACATAACCCTGAAAGTAAATCAGAATAATCCGAATGAATAGATCATTATGATCTTGACAGTCAAATGATCGCTGGAGCAAAATGCTTTGCAACAAAAATGATCTTTTTCTTTGCTGTGTGGCCAACTATGAGTCCCTGTCCCAAACTCAAAATCATAATATTTTACTAAAACTCCCTGCCTCAAAGTAAAAATGATAATTTTGCACGGAAATTTCGTGTTCCAAGGCAGGATATTTGTAATTCTCTACCTGATTTTTTAAAATATTCATTTCATTCATTCCCTGTCCCAACTGTTCTAACTAACTCATAATTAGAGTAAAAAAATATATGAAACCACTCTTACTCTGCATATCAGAACACTCGAGAGCAAAATCCCGATCACTGAATCATATTAGCTTTCTTTCTTCGAGTTTTCAGTTTCTTCAAATTTTAAGAAATTTATGTTAAGTTTCAGCCACTAGTCACTAAAACAATGAATAAATCCTCCATAATTAATTTTAGAAATCTTTGATATAAAAATAAATAAAAACTACATTAATGAAATAATGTTTCTTAGTATAGACTCGAATATTATGGCATAATGATATATGTATGTATGCTAACTGTCGATGACTTCTCCAAGACAAAGTACAGAGTGAGTTTAATTTCAGGAAGTTATACATTGGCAACGTCAATTATATCGATTAAGGGCATTACGTAGGATTTATAATATTCGTCTAAAGAAGAATGACGTCATTAACCTGACGACATATGGTATATTCGTAACCTTTACTGGCGGTCGATGTCCATATCTCTACCCAATGACTTCTAGGTCTTGTCATTAATTTATGAGCAGCTCCAGTGTCGCCTACAGTTTAGACTAACGTTTAGACTGATTGGACGGTATTTCCACGCTCTCACATTCCTTCTTGATGTACTTATTATAAATGAAATAAGGTTGCCAGAAGGATGTACATAAATTGAGGTATACTAATTAATATAATTAAAATGTAATCCCGGTACTAATGCAAAAATAAATTTGCCAGAAAGGATCTGCATACTTTGAGGTAAAAGAAATGATATCCTCGTTACCGATAAAAAAATGGTACTCAGAGAAAGATGTCATATACAAAATATATGCATTCTTTTATTATGACCATTGAGTACTGCATTAATAATTTTTTGACTACGTTTTTGTTTTTAATTGTTGATATCTTTATGAATTTCATATTTGAAGGTAAAAACTACTTTTCTAACTTATTCTTGTGTCTTTGGACTCATTTTTGGACATTGATATTTAGGGCTAAAACTTTCTGAATAATTTTCCTAAAATCTGTTGACATTCTTGGGACATGTGGTTTTTACGAGGGGTAAGCTGGACGATACAGTCTTTAAAAACGACTGTTTTGCATCTCCTACAAGTGGTTTGAAATGAGTTTCAAAAAACGTAAGATTTTCTGTGAGGTCTCTCGTTGACAGTCAATGTCAACTTACGGCGGGACTTGGAACACTGCACTTCGTATTTATCAAGTTTATTCCCGATTAAAATGGAAAAGAATATACACTATGAAGAATCTGTTTCTCATGAATTAAAATTTGTATTACAAAAGTGGATAACTGTCTCCATGTTTTAAAAAATTAACAAAATTTGAAATTTTAATAATTAAATCTTATTGATGATAAAATGTTTTGACTATCTATTTTGTGTTCTTGACATAATTTATTTCTTCGTTCAATTAGTGTTTGTAGTGAATCGCTATAAATTGTTCGATTTTCTACGCAGGAAGTGAATTTTTTATCTATTCCGATTTTTCTTTTTTTTTGTATAATGGATTTCAGTGAAATTGACAAAAATTGGGGGAATGTGATGGACGTAATTGGAAAGCTGGTGAAAAATATTGAAGAATTTTTCAATTGGTAAACACCTGAGAGTGGATGCATTACAGAAAGATTGATTGATAAAGTGCAAGATTCATGGGTTCTGCCAAAAAAGATATTTGATATTAACAAGAAAGAAGGTTTTGACTTTAAGAATAAAAAAAACAAAGAAACTTTTAATGAGATTACCAATAAATTTAAAGAATATATCTTGAATTTGGTTAAAAATGTTTGTAATACACAGATATGTGGAACGTTTTGGTGTTTTCTATTCTAGTACACCAAAATTTTCATAAGAAAGTAGATTTCATTTCGATCTTAAAGGTTTCTGGTATTAATAAGAAAATAGAAAAATTGAACAAACAACGCTTGATATTGAATTCTTTATTAATTTTTATTTTTAGGTAATATTCGAATTTAATTAATATAGGTTTCATTATTCATGACTGTAGTTTTCCTATAAATTACCCCTGATGAGGAAGTCTAAATTGGTTTCGAAACATGTTGGTCCCCAGTAGCATGAAAAGACGGAGAAAAGAAAGAGTGAGAGGTGGGTATGGTTGACTCTTTCGTTTTCTTCCTCTCTTTTCTTTTCGTTGTACATTTATTGTACATTTGCAGCGGCGGACTGGACGCCTAGTGTGTGGGTAAAAATAGGGTTTCTCTACACGAAAACTGATTAACAAAAGATAATAAAAAAGCACTTTCTCTATTTTCTCGTCATTTGTCAATGGTATTTCACGGTTAGTTCGTTTCCAACTAAGTTTCGAAGCAAATTTTTTGAACAAAGTACCCTGAGGGTCGCCGCACCAAAAGGGGCGCGTTGGAATCCCACCCTGAAGCCCAGGCCAGTCCGCCGCTGTACATTTGTCTCTAATGAGCCGTAAAAGTAGGTAGTTTCGGAGTAAATTTATTATTTGTGAGCTTCTTGTGTGTTTCTTTTGCAGTAAAACAGAAAAATTTTATGAGAAAGAAGATTTCAGTTCGATTTTTAAGAAATAAAAATATAATTTTGTACTTAGTCCAGTGGCCACTAATACTTCTGTATACACTAAGAGGTCTCCGAGATACCCTTTTTTTGAAAGGACAAAATGAGTTCGCTGATTACGAATATCTTGGTTATTTTTTCGAAATCCTGGTCAGTCTTTGTTTGAACAATTTTTTAAACAATTGCATTTTTTATTAACAAATAAAGTTTCTGAAATAATTTTTAGCATTTCTGAGCAACAATACAACCTTTTTGCCTCTTGCACTTTTTTATAGGGCGAATCGTTTGCAATTTAGAGCATTATAAACAAATTCTTTATTAACAAAATTAACATATTTGACCAGTTGTATCTTAGAATCTATTGCTCAGAAAAATTTAAAATTCGTACATTGTCTATCTCGAGATTAGGTGTCTCGAAAGAAAAAATAAATCTTGCGATTGAATGAGAAGTTCACTCCATAAATTATTGTTAAAAAATTGCTTTTTTTAAGATGAAATCGTCTAGAATTTTCATTTGTTAATAAAAAATCATCCAGACCAACCAGTGTCATAATTTTCAAGAAAACTGTTGCAAAACCTATATCTACCATAGTTAACATTGTTTATTGTTAATAAACTCTCATGCTTAATTGTTTGTAACAATTGTTGTAAATAAAAACTATCATTAAAAATAATAATTTTTTTTTAATCTTTGGAACAGAATAAAACTTTTTATTCTCTTGATATTTTCTCGCACGATGATTACCCAAAGTCATATTTCCAGAAAATCAGAAAAACCATCAAAAGGTCAATCAATGCATCTTGTTGCAACGAACAACTTTTTAGGTTAGAGAACTTTTATATTTCAAATATTAAATAAGTTTTCCTCAAATAAACAATGTTAAACAATTTTCTGAATTTCATAATTCGCTATTGATAGATAATGGAAGATCATCAAAGGTTCATCAACAGATCATTGGAAGTGACTCAAAAACGCGAACAATTACAGCCAATACAGTACTGTTATATTCCCAATGTCAAAAAAGTTTTTCTGATATAAACAAGGTAAATAATTTTGTTTAAAAATTGAAAAACGGAATTGGTAAATCATGCGAAGTTATGAAAGGCAGGGTGGCTAGATTGGTCGATTCATCGCAAATTGGGCGACTTCATTTGGCTCATTATCACCCTCCGGCGATAAGTAATGAGTCGTCGGATAGTATAACCGCACATAAATATTTTCGCCGGAAAGTGGGGGGACACCTGAACGTCACTCAAACCCAAGCGACCAAGGGCCATCCCACTCTCAGGCGAAATATTTTATGTGTGGTTATACTATCCGAAGGCTCAAATTGAGAAAGTCGCCCAAGAAATCGCCCAAAATACATGTATTCGGAGATTTCTTATTCAAGTTTGGGTGACTTGTTCAAAGCTCCATCTGACAATCCTGATGAAAGGTTCTTCAGTAGGGCAATCTGTGCGTCTCGAAGACGCGAACAGATACATCATATACAGTACTGTTGTATTCCCAATACTAAAAAAGTTTTCCTCATATAAACAACATAAACAATATATTTTTTAAATCTATAAATCGGTGTTGCTAAATCGCAAGAGGTCATGGAAGGTTCGTCAATGGGTCATTCGACGCATCTCAAAGACGCGAACAAATGTATCATATACTGTACTGTAGTATTCCCAATATCAAAAAAGTTTGTCTCATATAAACAGAATAAACAAGTTTTTTAAAACTTCGTAAATCGGTACGAGAAGGTCATAAAAGGTTCTACAATAAATCGATTGATGCGTTTCGAAGACGCGAACAAATAAATCAGATATACTATTGTTGTATTCTAATTGGCTAATCCAGCTCAAAATCTTATTCGACCTGGACATCAATTGAAAGTACAATTCATCCAAATATCATGATCATTAGGCCATTCAACGAAAGACTTTAACATAGAATTGAATCTAATCAAGCTGAATTTTTTCTAGATGCCTACTAGATGGTATGTTCAACCACCAAAAAAATTCAATAACTGTGAACCTTGAGTTCATTTGCAATAATGCAAAATAGAGGCAAAAATCATATTTTTGAAGTTTTTCTTGTTTTTCATGAAAATTGTTTTTTTTTAATGCGGGCCGGGGGTGGGAGAAGGCATCCCCCTGGCGCTCAGGCTAGAAAGCTCATTGTGCCACACCCGTGTTTATTTTCAAGGCAGTCCACCGAATCCGGGCACCTTCACCGAGTGTGTGTGTGTGTGTGTGTGTGTGTGTGTATGTTTATTACTCGCAATAGACCAGCGACCACTGAGCAGTACTCCTTCCGACATAGAGCCTCCTCACAAGGAGATCGCTTACTCTTTTTCGAATCTCTCCAAATCGACTAGTGACCCCCAAGCATAGTCCCCTCGACATGGAGCCTTTATTTGGCATGTCACTAGTCTCTTTTAAGGGGACCTACAGTTTAAGGTGGGTTCCAAACCACCAAAAGTCCCGGTAGAAGTACACAGAAAAATTTCCATTGGTACCGGCATAGGGATCGAACCCCAGTCCTCCAGCTCGCAGGCCTGACGCGCTATCGCCTGAACCACCGGGACTCTATGAAAATTGTTACTTTTAGTGAAAAAAAGTTGTACAGAAAAATGTTTGGCATCTTGTTTTTCACGGATAAGGTTTTTTTTAAATTTTTTGCGTAGTTAACCGTTTGTCTAAAAAAAGAGGAAAAAGAACGACTTTTTACACAAATATTCTTTCCCCATTTATGAATCGTTATAAATACTTCTCCTGATACCAGTAAACCTAAATTGTCCCTGAAAGCATATCTCTAGGTTGCCTACCACTTCATATTAAAAAATTTGATAACAATTTAGTCAATTTTTTTCATCCATCTCCAGGTTCAAATTTGATACACTTAACTTGGTGCCTGAAAGTAGGGATTCCTTAAACCGCTTTCTTCACATATGTACAAGATATGTGTAAAGTTCCAATAATTTTCCATAATTTTTTCTCATTGAAAAAAGACTTTAATGAACCTATGTCAAATCTCTTGGGAAATTCTAATATAAGTTCCTGCACTTGTTGCTAGGTCATAACAAGGTGCGGTTACTGTCTGGACTTTCATCTATGCGGAGCTAAAGGAACAGTTAGGAGTTGTAAATCTTGTACCCCCTTACAGTGGCTTCAAGGGTCCCAAATTGTCATCTTGAATCTTACTTAGGAAATTCGAGTACAGTCTAGCACAGTAGTTTCTCTCTCATATTCTGTAACTCAAGTTTTTGCATATTTCTTGAATCTATAATATAAGAAATAGAATGTAGAAAATAATAACTATATTCCTATAAAAATCTTTATGGGTATTCAATTTTTTCATTCTGATCAAAATAAGTTAAAATATTGTTTAAAATTGATCAATTAACTAACCTGTCATCCACCAGGATCAAATCAGACCTTTTAAAATGAGACAAATATTTACAAGTCACAAAAGAAAATATGATTACTCCTAAACAATAATTATTCTTATAAGACATTGTGATAAACAGATTTTGTTTCAAAGCAGCTGACAAGTATACAATTTCTTTTATAATTTTCACTGATATTGAACATGACATGGAACACACATTTTGCTGAATCTGTGCAAAAATCAGGAATTATACAAATTACCCTTATCAATGAAAATATCCCCAAGAGTAGGAAATTGTGAGAAAAAGATTTTGCTCCACTTTTTGAAAGCTAGATCGATTCCCTCCGTTACGATTGTTACTGAAGATTATAAAGAAAACTTTATATAACTATGTCTATACCTGATTGTACAGAAAATTTGGTAGGTCTGCAAATAGAAAGCCAAAGTCCCGGTAGGTAAAAAAAATTGCAAGGAGTAGCTGACCCTTTTCCCTCAGCGCAGACAAAAAATCGAGACAGTAGCCGCACCTCGTTATGACCTAGCAACAAGTGCGAGAACTTGGAATTTCCCAAGAGATTTGATATAGGTTCATTAAAGCCTTTTTCCAATGAGAAAAAATTGAGGAAAATTATTGAAACTTCGCAGATATCTTATACACATGTGAAGCAAGCGTTCCACGAAGTCTCCACTCTCAGGAACCAAGTTAAGTGTACCAAATTTGAGCCTGAAGATGGATGAAAAAATTGACTTACTAACTTGTCATTATATTTTTTCAAATTTTTTTTTATATGAGGTGGTAAACAACTTGGAGAAATGCTTTTAGGTACAATTTAGGTTTACTGATGCCAAGAGGAGTATTCAAAACGATTCATGAATGAGGAAAGAATATTTGTGTAGAAAGTCGTTCTTCTCCCTCTTTTTTCAGATGAACGATTAACTATACAAAAAATTCAGGACAACCGTATTCGTGAGAAATGAGATGCCGAACATTTATCTATTCAACTATTTTTACTTTAAGTAGCCGTTTTCATGAAAAACAAGAAAAACTTCAAAAACATGATTTCTGCCGCTATTTTGCATTATTATAAAAAAAGGCATTTTTTGAGTTCTTGGGGTAAATTATATCGAAATATGTGGAAAAGTAGATTTGAAAATTTAGGTAATTACAAAGGATTGACGCTTCTACTGACGAAAGGCATGTTCTCTGAAAAGTTTCAGGCGATGAATAGAGATTAGGTATTTGGAATGCTAGAGGTGTAAATGATCTTAAGGAAAAGGAACTGCGTGATACAATGCGCGTGAGAAAGCTAGATATT
>JAUMHM010000083.1:26935782-26956870 GCA_032362435.1 Melikaiella ostensackeni
CGCACTAGAGTCGTGTCGCACTTCCGGATGCGCAGTAGACTTATGTGGCATTTTCGGTTGCGCACTAGACTTGTACTGTACTTCCAGCTGCGCAGTAGACTTTTGTAGCATTTTTGGTTGCGCACTACAATTAGGTTGCACTTCCGAATGCGCAGTAGGCTTCCGTGGCAGTTGCAGTTGCGCCCTAAACTTAGACTCCACTTCCAGCTGCGCAGTAGACTTCTGTGGCATTTATGGCTGCACACTATAGTTAAGTTGCACTTCCGAAGGCGCAGCAGACTTCCGTAACAGTCGTGGTTGCGCACTATACTTAGACTGCACTTTCAGCTGCGCAGTAGGCTTCTGTTTCATTTGCGGTTGCGCGCTAGGGCTAGGTTGCACTTCCGGCTGCGCAGTAGACTAATTTGGTGGTTGTGTTTGCGCACTAGAGTTAAGTTGCACTTCCGACTGCGCAATAGACTTCCGTGGCACAACGGCTACGCAATAAACTTTTATCACATTCACGGTTGCGTGCTAGAGTTAGGTTGTACTTCCGGCTGCGCAGTAGACTCATGTGGTGCTTGTGCTTGCGCACCAGAGTTAGGTTGCACTTCCGACTACGCAATAGACTTCCGTGGCACAACGGCTGCGCAATAGACTTTTGTCGCATCTGCGATTGCGCACTAGAGTAAGGTTGTACTTCCGTCTGCACAGTAGACTTCTGTCGTATTTACGGTTGCGCACTAGAATTATGTCGTACTTCCGGATGTGCAGTAGATTTATGAGGTATTTTTGGCTGCACGCTAGAGTTAGGTTATACTTTCGGCTGCGCAATAGACATATATGAAATTTGTGGTTGCGCACTATAGTTATGTCGTATTTCCGGATGCGCAGTAAACTTCTGTGTCTTTTGCATTTGCGCACTGGAGTTAGGCTGAACTTCTGGCTGCGTAGTAGACTTACGTGGCATTTAAGGTTGAGCATTAGAGTTATGTCGCAATTACGGCTGCGTAGTAGGCTTCTGTAGCATTAACTGCAGTGCATTAGTTATGTGGTTGTTATTGCTGCGAGTTAAATGGAATGACCATTAAGGCTGCGCAGTAAAGTTATACTACAGTTAGAGATGCGCTGAAGTGTTATATCGCATGCAAGAATGCGCAGCAGCTGTGTATAGAATGCAAGCATGCACAGAAGAGTATTATAATAGCTAATTATGTGCAGTAGATGTATATTGTACTAATATCTGTACATTAGAGTTATATGGAATTCAAGTCAGCGCAGTAAACTTATATAGTTGTGAGGACTGCACAGTAGAGTTATTTAAAAAGTAAGTCTGCGCAGTAGAGTTTAGATAACTACAAAGGATGCGCAGTAGAATAACATACGAACTAAACTACCGAAAGAAAGTTCGGGTACAGTTCCTCTGATAGTTTGAAAACTCATACTTTACTTCAAAGGCAAAATATCTGTACATAAACTGAATTTACGACTTTGTAAGCAGAAACATTTTAAAGATTAGAAAATTTCATGTCGAACACGCCTAAGCTAAATTTATTTTATCGAACCAGGCAAAAAATGTGACCCTATATGACCCTATACGTAATCCCAGACCGACCATAATAAGAACCCTTTTCATGCGGACGCCCATGGGACGCCCACATTTTTACTGTCTAGTGTGCAGCTGCAAATAAGACATATCTCTAGTGTGAAACCATAAATCCTACAGAGATCTTCTGTGCAGTAGGAAATGCAACCTTATTTTACTGCACATCCGGAAGTACGGTATAAACCTACTGCGCAGCATTAAGTGTCACACAATTAAACTGCGCAAAGATAACCCCCACAGAAATCCACTGCGCAACCGTAAATTCAATATAATTATACTGTGCATCTGGAAGTACGACATAGCTTTACTGCGCAGCTTTAAATGTCATACAATCGTAGTGCCTAACCATAAACCTCATAGGAGTCTACTGTGCAACCGGGAGTGCAACGTAACTCTACTGCGGATGCGCACGTACGATATAACTCAACTGCGCAGCTTTAAGTGTCATGCAAATGTACTGCGAAATTATAAACCCTACACGAGTCTACTGCGCAGTCGGAATTGCAGCATAATTCTGCTGCGTATCTACAAGTGCAATATAACTCTACTGCGCAGCCTTAGGTGTCATACAATTGTACTGCGCAAACATAAAGTGCGCATCCAGAAGTATGATAACTCTACTGCGCAGCCTTAAGTATCACAGAGTTGAACTGGGCAACCATAACTCCTATAGAAGTCTACTGCGCAGCCGGAAATGCGACATAACTCTAGTAGGCATCCGGAAGTTTTTGTTTGTATTGAAAATCTAAATTTTTCAGGGTGGGGAGTGAGTGAATTTTTTTAAACAATGATATTTGAAAAAGTTACACTTTTATTGAGTTCTCATTCGTTTCATCTGCTAAGGGATAGTCCTTCTTCAAGAAAAAGTGTTTGTCAAATTGAAATTTTTTTTTCACTTTCTAGAAAAAAATTGTTATGAACAATAATTTTTTCCATACTTACGCTTTCCTAAAAAATCTCAAAAAATAGAGATTAACCGAGGTCCAACAAAAATGTCGATTATTCTTTCACAAATTTTATATCTGCAATAATTTCTTTATAGAAAAATATTGTTTAGACAATTTGTGCAAACATTAGTTCATAATATGTAGCGCTAAATATTGACAAAAATGGTCAAAAATCAAGGAACATAATGTTTAGCTCATGATTGATGAAAGTTTTTTGAGATACTGATTATTTGAAATTCAATTTAAATGTTTATATCTTAACAGAAAAACAATAATGTATTTATTTTTTTTTATTTTCAATTCATCAAAAGTATTACCAATAAAATTATCGTAAATTACTGAAAATTCCCGGAAATTTTAAAATCGAATTTGGGTAATTTATGATAATTCCCGTTAATTACCGTAACATCCTTAAATTTCCAAAAATTTAAAGCGCTAAAAATTTTTCTGAAATTTCTTAAAATTTGGAATTTTTCTCAATTTTTGTAAATTTGAAAAACACCGAAAATTTCCGGAAATTTTTGGATAATTAAAATTTTCAAAATTTCCATTAGTGCATAACTCGGAATCCATCAAGATTTTTTATTGTATTTGGACCCGTTTTGTAGCTGATATTTTAGACTTTAATTTCATATGTGATAATTACCTTTTTTATTTTCAATTACGTTATATTGTTTATGAGAATTGTAAAAACAATATTATTTTACAACGAAACCATTGCAGATAGGAAATTGATGAAGAAATAAACGAAATCATTGCTGGCTCACGATTATTCTCTATTTTTTTTCAACATTTTCGGACAAATGTAAGTATGGAAAGAAATTATTCTTTATAACAATTTGTTGCTACAAATTTTCCAATAAATCCTTTAATCTGGCAAACATTTTTTCTTGAAGAGGTACTATCCCTTAGCTCAGCAGATTCACCGAATGAGAACTCACTAAAGTGTAACTTTTTAGAATATTATTGATTAAAATAAAATTTACTCACCCCCACCCTGCCAATTTTGGATTTTCAATACCAAAAAAATCCTTTTATACTCAGACCTTCCACTTTATGAATCTATAAAGTGAAATTGGTTATATATATTTTTTGATAACAATGAAAATTCAATACATACGTTGCTTACTCAGCAAAGGCACACCCTTAATTAACAAGTTCATAATTCATAAACTATCAGTCGCAGAAGGTTCGAAGTGAGCTCATTTGAAAGCGTCAATCAAAAACGATCAACCAGAAAAGATGTCATCTAATAATAACTTATTTTTATCCTCTAAAAATCATCCCGTATACATATTTACGCTATCTCTTATCTGAAACGAACAGTCCACGTGAACGTGTAATAAAATGTTTGCAATTATCAGTTATTTTTTAATAACAAGAGTGGCTCTGCTTTAATTTGCTCGATGGTTTTTGAGCTTCAATAGTACGTCTATCTGAACGTTTTAAGCAAAAAAAAACTGCTGGTATTTTCCAGTTCCAGCACAAATGCTAATTTGACTGGACTATTTCACGGTTATGTGTTTGGAATTTTATCTGTAAAGTACCTGACGATTTTTCGTCGTTCTTTTTTCAAAAGAGACATTTTATTTGTACCTGTTTCATTTATAGTACCGATTTACCTGGCTGGTTACCTTGTTGAAAGCTATTCAAATAATTTCTACGAAAATACAGAATTCTTTTCATTGACTAGGTTACAGTAGTGGCCTAATAATATTTAAATTTTCCCATCCGTTGCCTCGCCCACAATTGTGACCGGATGAATAGAAAATTTACAATATTGAAAATGGGTGGGATAATCGATAAACTGATAAAGGTACCTTTTCATTAGGCATTTTATTACCTGGCGTAGCTTTATTTCCATTTATTTCATAAACTATAAACCTACAAATAACTTGGATGCGATATATGTAAAAAAATTATTTTTTGAATAAGATAAACGTGTCCAGAAAACAAAGTTCTATCTCGGTGAGCGCGCTCGTATTTCCAATACATATGCTCTTAGAATTTATCTCTTATAGTGTAGTGAAATAAAAAAAATGACGGGCCTACTATTGTCTTTGAATTATAAACATAAGTGTGCCAACATATCAACAATAACATGTTTCTCAGAATGATGATAAATTTCGGAAATTAAGTCATAAGTTTGTTAAATTTAATATCAATTCAGGAAAATTCAATTACAAAATTTGCAATTTTCAGTTACAATTACGGAATTTTATGATTCGTTGTATCTGAAAATTCCGAAACTTGTTACAAAAAAATTTTACTTTTCGAGTGACGGAAGTTTTATGTCGTTACATGTATGTAACAGAAAATTACAAAACTTTTTTTTCGTAATTTAAAGTAAATTTACGAATATTCCATTACAATTTCGTAATTCTATCAAAAATTTCAGAAATTTCAGTTACAACTTTCATAAATTTATGATGCGGTTACGTAAACGTATCGGAAATTCCGTAAAATTTTCCCTTACTTTTGTAGTGAAATATCTTCCAAAATTTGGGAATATTCTTAACAGTGAATTTATATGGGGGATTTTGTAGCTTCCGGCCCATTTGGACACGTCAAAATACCTAACAAAAACACCCTAAGCCCAAGTTATGAAAGAAAAATTTTAACCTGGATAATTCACAAGGGTCTGATCTAATCTTTGAATTTGGGACAGGGTGAACTGGATTAGGTATACTTCCTTAAAGTGAGCAATAAATTCTGCTGTCTTTGGATTACACTATTATAGCAATAGAATTTAAGTCTTAGAACTGACCACTTCGATGTTTGAGTTTAAACTTTAAAGACCTCATGTTTGTTTGACCAGTTTACCTGGATGTTTTTGTCCTGGGCAGTTAGCAAAAAATGTCCATAAAAAGGAATTCGGACTGACAACTTACGTTTGCCCAATATACTTTTTCTTAATTTCTTAGTAGGGCAGGTAGGCAACATCTGGGTACTTACTATCCACCAAACTCACGTTTTTTGCAGCAACTGAAGAACGTTGTTACACGTGTTTTCTAACAATTCTATAACAGTTCTATAACATCGTTCCTGTATGAAATAACAGTTCTGTAACTGTTGCGTAATAGATATAGAAAAATATTGCACAATAATTCGTCGCATGAAGGTTAGGATACACTATGCCCAATTGTCCACTGACTGTCAAAATGAGAAAATTAGGTTCAAAGTTTTAATGATATTATATCCTAATTAAATGTTAAGAAATATCAAATTTATTATAGAATTTATAAATCATATTCTACAAAGAACGCACTGAAATATATTTTGATGCAATTAATGATATAATTTAACAGAAATCAAAGAGCTATTTTGACATTGCAGAATAGTGTAATGACACCAATTACCGAGGGGGATCCTATTGTCCAAAGTGGAAAATGAAATTTTTTCTGTTCTCACTAATTTTGCATGTACAATTAATTTTCTTGATTCAGAAGCTTAAGAGGGCTGGTACATCTGTGGGAATTCTGAGTTGAGTGTGCAAGAGAGACAGAAATATGATAAGCACGCCTCCAAAGGTGAAATTTGTCACTGAAAAAAAAATTTTGACAGCCAATCACTGCAGGAATATTTTCAGAAAAAAAGGGTACATAGGAAAAAAAGTGTGAAAAAGATTGCCTGCAATAAAATTAGCATTAATGGGCAGTCGGTCTGGATCAAGCAAGGACTGGAAACCCGAACCCTTGCGGCGGGAGGTAGCAAGTGGCAAAATTACTAAATAGTGTACGACAAAAGAAAAACTTGAAAAAAATATATAGCAGATAAAGTAAATAATCATTCATTTTGCGTAATTTAGTGTAACAGGGGACGACCGCCGACCGGTCGTCGACCCGGGCGAGTATACGATCAACTTTTTAAGTTTAAATCTTTCTTGAGAAAAATAATGAATTTTTAGTAGTAACACAAAATTTTAAACATATTTTTTATCGTAAAATTGTATCGAAACACTGCAAACATAAAAATACGTGAATGTGGTGAATGTGGTTATAGGTTTCAAGGGTTTGCAACGTTTCAATCCTTTTTCGGAAAAAAATTATCTTTGCTGTTTTTCATGATAATAAACACTATTAATTTAGACTCAAAATTTATAATTTTTAATATTTTGTACAAATATTAATTGCTCTCGAAACAATGAACATTCAAAAATGTTTATTGCATCATTTTAAAGTTAAATTCCCTTATTCCCCTCAAATTTCTTTCCTACTTTTTTGTCGAACCATGCATTTTGAACTGAACATTTCCAAAAATGTATTATTACGCAGAGGAAAGTATAAAAAATATATATTTATAGGATGTCTTCTTATATAATCTTATATACTATTATTATTATTCATTATCAATTATTAATAATTATTATTTAATAAGAACATAAATTGTTGATAAATATTATTTAAAAAGTGTATTATTCATATAATATCTAAAAACGAATTTTTTAAATTATTTTCATACAGTAAACACCACTCTCTTTCCTTTCTTCTTGCATCAAATGACCGTTTTGTCAGTCGAAAAGACTGTTTTTTTTTCAGTCAAAGCATGCTTGATTAATTATATCAGTTAAATTTTGACTCATTCAAATTTAGAGTGTTCATAGTGTTGTAAAACGGTCTGCCAAATCAAAATTTGAAGAAAATTCAAATGAGTTTTCAATCAATTTTCGAAGCAAAAGTGCTTTATTGCCCTTTTTATACGGTATCTTGTTTTTCAATCTCAGCAATTTTCTCTATATTGTGTTTTTTTTCGAAATTTTTGCTAAAATATGAATGAAGTCGGTTATAATTGTATTTTTCTTGAGGCAATAAAATTTTATAAAAAAGTAACGTGTAACTGTAAATGTACAAGCTGAACAAATTTTTTAACAAAATTTTATAAAATTGCATTGTTCTAGGAAAAATACAATTATAACCGATTTCATTGATATTTTAGCAGAAATTTCGAAAAAATGATAAGAGTGAGAAAATTGTTTAGAGACATTCTTTAAATCAGATTCCGAGGGGTATAATATTTTGCTCTTTTGACTTTTTTCGCATCTTGTCCCGTTATCACAAAAAGTAAAAAAAAATAAATAAATACTGTGGTCTTTTTGAGAAAAATGAGTTTTTAATTTTTTAATCAACTAAATTATTTTCATGCTTAAATATTAAGATGTGGGCATAACTTTCTCAAAACTCCTTCGGGTTTGTGGAATACATTCTCATCATGACACTCACGCTTCGCGCTCGACATTGCTTGAGATTAGTCTAAATTTTAGAAAATAGACATTTTGCTGATTCACGGAGTCGCAAAACGTCGAGAATTGACGAAAACTGAATAGGTCCAAATTCACATGAATACACTCGTATCATGAATGATGAGAATGTAAAAATTCATATTTTTCCGCCAAACTATAGGTGCTATTAAAAATAGTTGGAGACAACTTTTGTAGGTCTTTTTGAGGTGAGAAATTTTTCTGTTAAAGCATTCATCGCCTTTTGCGTTGTTTAGCTATAAATTTGAATTTGCGATTTTCTTATGGCATTTTCTACGTGTAAAACGAAAACTATCATCCCTATAAAAAAAAAACCGGTTAGAAGCAATTTTGTAGAACTTACAGAAACTGATAATTTTGGTCTCTTGTCTATTTATTGTATCTAGCGTGGTTTCATGGGAAAGTTGAGTTATTACTTTTCTTAGTTTGATTTTTCATGTCTAAAATTTGATTTTTGAACAGCGAATTCGCGAATTATTTTATCAAAATCCAGAGACATGAACAAATCCGATTCATTCGTTAGCAGCGCAGGAGCATTCAATTTTTCTTCACCAAAAATTTTGAAAATTTATTGCACGAAAATTCTGCCGCCAACTAAATTTTGCCGCCCTAGGTTGCAATCTATGTAGTCTATATGGGAAATCCGCCACTGCCTAGAACCGAAATACTCTAGGGAGCGATTAAATTTTAACTAAAAAAAGGAACTTCAATAATAAACCAAGAATAAGTGATACAAAATTTAAAATAAAGCCATTATTTTATTTAATTTTTGTAGAGAGTATTCAGCTTTATTACAAGTATCTGTGATTATTAGAAGCTGAAAACGAGACTCTGCTTATTACTGTTTACAGCAGAAACAGTTATTATTGTATCTAAGAATAGCTAATGCCAATTTTTTAATAAAGCTTTACACTATGGGTGCACAAATATCCAGGAGATTTAATTGTATTCAAAAATGAGCATTAACTTGTTGAATATAAACATTTGAATAAAATGTCTTTTATGAAAGTTGACGTAGACCCAAAAAGGAGTACATATCTTTTATCTCTTACAATTTTCCGATAAAATTGCTCGCTATAAACTTATAAAGAAAAACAGCTTTCTTTTCTAGCTCTGATTTTTTTTTCCTTTAACGATGTTTTCTCGAAATTGATCACCTTTATCAAAACATTTTATCTCTGAAAAAAGATGCTCCCCTAGGAGTGGTCCAACTTTTATTAGAAGCTATTTGCTGTGTTATCAATATTTCAAACAAAATAAACACAATTTTATTCTTCCTCATTTTTCAACGTAATTGTTAATTTTTTATGTTAGCAATTGACTGAATTAAAAAATTATAGAGAACATTTCTCTTCGTAAATCGGTTTCCTATCCGATGCTATGTTAAAAGTTTTAAAAAACCTGACATTATAAGAGGACTATTGCATTTATTAAAAAAAATTAAAACGCGAATATCTCGAAACTGACACATTTTTCGAGGGGGCTACCCTACTTTTTCGTAATCAGCACATTTTACGTAATATTCTGCAAAAAAATCCAACGGACCTAGAACAGTATAACGGCACACGGAAGCACACCTAGATCCTTGAGTAATAGGGACCTTAACTATTTTGCCGCTAAGATCAGTAGTTTTCTGCCTTGAATTTACCGCTTTCAGACCTTTCGTTGATACAAGTTTTTTTACATGTATTTAAAAGCAATTTTTTTCTAGATACATATCAACTTTTTCATAAAGAATGAATCTATAAGATGTCTGTTTTTAAATTAATGGAATAATCATTACAATTCGAGAAATTAGCCTTCAAAAGTAGGGTAACTTTGACTAGACACATTTTTAATATAATCAATATTTTTTTAAATTCGTTAAATAATATTTTTAGTTAATTTCTCAAAGATCGAAATAAAATCTATTTTCTTATGAAAATTGTTTGTGCACTGAAAAAGAACACCCAAAAAGTTCACAATTCAAAAATATACTTTGAGACTACCTGTTTTTTTGGCTCATAAGAGACAGATGTTAAAATAAATGTACACAACAGAAAGAAAAAAGCTTTTATGAATCCGGATATACTACATGATTCGCATTTTTTAAAATACTTTTGGAAAAAATACATGACAACGATATCCTTTCAAAAGGGCCTGTACCCAGCCCCCTTAACTGAGACTCATTTAATGACTTCTACTAAAAAAATAACATATGTAAGTATTAGGACTTTAGGTTAAAAGAAATCAACTGTTTTCTCGACAAATGGTTCCCCCTCGGTAATTGGTTCCGTCATCCTATATGGGCTGAATAAAATTAACTTTTTAAAGAGGTAAAATATACCATGCCCAATAAACTTTTATATTAAAGTATTTATAAAGTCAATTTTTATTGAAAAGTCACCAAAAATGATTTTTCGTACTGTTGTATTTTAATAAATACTTGAGACATAGAAATTGTTAAGAAATTATTCACTTTTCAGAAGTATGAAAAACGCTAGTTTGAAGGTTACTTAAAAATTTGATATTGTTTTCAAAATATCGCTTAACCCCAACGTATAATATCCAACTTCAAAAATCAAAATAAATTGTACAGGTCGCCAAGTAATGATAGGTAATTAATTCAAACATTTAAGAAGGTTAATAAAAACAAAAGCTTTGTACTCAGAATACAATATTTAAATCTATTTTTTAATTCAGCTACTGTTGATCTGCGCCTTTTTCTAGTTTTAAAATTCGTTTTATGGACAAGGCACAATATAATCCTGAAGCTGAATTAATATCGACATTTTCAAGTAATATTTTTCATGATATGGAAGCTACATATCACAAAAAATGTATATTTTAACATTCTTTGCCATGCTCTACATACGAAAATACCTAAAAAATTTCAAAAAGTGGACTTGGCTTACTCCAACTCTCATCCGGCGAATTTTGTTGAAGAGGAGTGTTACATAATAAATACAGAACAGTTACAGAAAAGATATAGAATTTTACGATTTTAATCAAAAAGAACCTAAAAAACAAAAATTGTCCAGCGCCTATTTTCCAAAATTGTATTCTTTATATTTTCCTGTGATACTTATACAGCAATCATTTTAGTCTAGATTTTTTACGTGATTCTTGTAGTTTAGAATACCGTTTACTTAAAACCAAATACATAGGTATATAATATAAAATGAAATACTTAAATTTTAAGAAAATTTTGATAAAAATTATAATTAAGTACCGCTAAATAAAAGTAGGCATTCTCATATTTTTGAGTAGTACTAAATAGTAAACTGTAAATTGGTAAATTTTAGAATCTGCGATAGATAAATTTTTATAAAGCTGTTTTAATGGAATAAGTATTTGGTCCCAACCAAACAATGGTTTCCAAATGATTAAAATAATAAAAAACAGTACAAACTGCAATTTTCGTTTAAAACGTTCGAAATTAAACTATTAATCATTATTAAACCACTGCTTTTCAGTCTATAGAGTATACAGTTTATACTCAAAATGTCATGTGAATATCAGCACCTAACTTTATGACTTCCGTCTTGAAATAAAAGAGAAAGATTATTATGATTAGATAGAGAAAAATGCATGTTTGAATATGAGAATTATTCCCAAGAAATACTTATCATACTGTGAGTCAAGTTACCGCATCATTAAGTTATATTTATAATCAGGGATGTACGAGCATTATTATGTTCAAAATTGAACGTTTTTAATTGAAAGCCCTCAAAGATTAATAAGTTTCAAATTTGAAGCATTTAAAATTCAGATGTCGAGTTGAAAATTTGGGAAAAATTTGGAACAAATCTGAAAAACACGAAGGGCCGATTTCACCAACCTCGGTTAAGGAGTTGATCCTCCGTTAATCGGCCTTTCACTACGGATTAACGTGGTTTAACGGAGGGTTCATTTTTTCACTGAGGTTGGTGGAATCGGTCCTAAGAAACGTTTGGGTGGTCCCTAATTTTTTGAACTATAAAGGAATTTATTTCTGGAAAATTTTTGGAATTATAAAGAAATTCATTTTTGGAAAATTTTTGGATTTTTTTTTGTATCTCTAGAAAAATGAAAATAAGCGTATCTGCAGGACAGGCAACTATTCGCTGGCGTCAGAAGTTCATTTTAACAAGCCACACACATATTTTCAAAAATTTTGGAAAATAAACAGTTGCTTTTTATGCAAAAAATTTAAACTTTTAGATTTTGTGGCAAGATAAACATACATATTTTTATTAATTTTGGTATCAATTTGCAGTTACTCTTCCTGCGTTATAATCTTAGCTGCAACTAAGAAAACCGTATCTGCTAAAAAAATTATAAAAAATTTTGAGCTTTGAGGAAACGCATAAGTAATGTGAAAATGACCAACAATTATGTGGAAAAGGTTTTACTTTGTGTATATTAGGATACATCTATTAAAAAATGTAAAAAATAAACAAATTTAATATTTTATTAGAGTGCACAAAAAATTGAAACTTATTTATCACCGCAGTCGACAAAACAGAATACTAAATATTGTTATACTAAAAAAAAATTTAAATTTGTTATTTTTGTAAATTATTTAATTATTTTTCTTAAGGATCGAAATAAAATCTATTTTCTTGTGAAAATTTGTTCGGTGCTGAAGAAGAACACCCAAAAAGTTCACAATTTAAAAAAAGACTTTGAGACTACCCGTCTACACGCATTAATTTTTTGATCCCCAAATGCGCAAAGTATACATTTTTCGCATATTTTATATTAGTTTACAGTCCATTTATGTTAATAAATATGGGCGCGACTAGGGCTAAAGTATGTACTTACAACCTATCATTTCGCAGATACGCTTATTTACATTTGCATTCGCGTGATTTTTACAGATACGGTAAATAATTTCTTAAAAATTAACTATCTTCCCTGGCGAATGTTTCAGATGGGAATGCATTCCAAAACAATCCAAATTATTCCGAAAAATTTATCCGAACCAATCCGAATCAATCCGAGCCAAAATTTCAATCCGCATGAATCTCAATCAATCCGAATACAATGAATTTTCAATCCGAATGAATCCGAGTTCGGAATGAATCGGATTCTTTTGGACTGAAAATTCTGTATAAATCAATCCGGGTTCGGATTGATTCGGATTGATTTTTAATTGATTTGGATCGAACGAGATTCATTTTTTTATTAGTTTCGGATACAAATTTCTGAATAATTCGGATTGGGCCACATTTAAGTAAAGGGAAGTATCATAAATGTACTAACGACTTTACCTCGATTTCGACAAAAATTTCAGATACGCTTATTTTCATTTGCAATGAGAAATCCTGTTCGAAATTCGGGTATATAAAGAAGAGGTACTGAAGAACGTTTATCTACTCCTAATCTTTTATAATTATACAAAAAAAATTATTTTTGGAAAACAATTTTTCATAATTATTAACATTTTAGAGTAGATAACCGTAACTTAGTTCCTCTTATTTACACACCTGAATTTTCAACTCGATATGTCTTTTTACGTTGATAGGAGGATGGCGAATAAAAATGTCGGTAAGGTAGGAATCTTGTCATGTGACCCATGTAAGACACATGCCCTTAATGCCTTAAGGTCATGTGAGCGTAACCTCAAAAAATTTTTTTACAGTTTTTTTAAACCAACTTACGTTCACAAGAAACACAATATCGTGTTGAAAATTTCGTAAACTAAATAAAAAGCGCTAAGGAACATTTGTCTGGTCCTAAATTTTTAAAATTATAAAGAAAGCTTTTTTCCTAAAAGAAAAATTTCTTGATTTTTTTATAATTATACAAATTTAGGACCAGACAAACGATCCTTAGTGCTTTATATTTAGTTTCCAAAATTTTCAACTCCTTTTCGCGTTTCGTGTGAACTTAAGTTGGTTTAAAAAAAATTGGAAAAAAAATTTAAGGTTACGCTCACATGACCCTAATACTATTTTCAAATTTTAAGTGCTGAAAATTTTTAAACACTTTATTTAAAGATTGATAATCTGAAAATTATTTTAAGTTCCAAATGTTAGAAATTAAACCTTTTTAATTACATTTTTCAATTTTTTAAAAATTTTCAAAATTGAAGAGTTTTGAAGATCGTGAAACTTTCGAAATAAACTTTTTAAATTTAAAGATTTAAAGATTTAAAGTTAAGGATGGAATTAGCCGCAGTATTCAAATATTTAAAGTCTGAATTTCAAATCATAAATTTTATTTTATTTTTTCAAAGGAAATAAAACGGAACGTATTTTACTGTTTTGAGAAAAAAATCATTTTCGCGCAGTTATAAGTATTTGAAATTTTAGGGTTGTTTAAAAAAAAAAACATAAATTTTTTCTTCAAA
Source organism: Melikaiella ostensackeni (assembly GCA_032362435.1). NCBI lineage: Eukaryota > Metazoa > Arthropoda > Insecta > Hymenoptera > Cynipidae > Melikaiella > Melikaiella ostensackeni. The sequence goes on from JAUMHM010000083.1 coordinate 26,949,888, forward strand.
CCTTTATAACTTTTGACCTAATCGAGAACGTAATTGAGATATTTAAGTTTTCTTTCCTGACTTTGGTGCGGTTAATTGTCTTCATTCGAAATCCGCCGGAAAATTAAAAAAATGTTGAAAATTAACAAAATGGCGGCGGTTTTTCTAAAAATAATAAAAATCGATTTTCTGAAAAAACCCACCTTTTTTTGCTCAATTTTCTTCGCTGAATTGGTACTTCTATAAGGAAGAAATTCTGTTAGTTTTATGCGGGCCAAGCAAATTTTGTGGCAACGAGAATTTTTTTTGAAAAATTGAATTTTCGCATTTTTCTTACAAACAACGACCAATTCAACAAAATGCTAAGAAAAAACTGTGCTCATCTCAAAAAGTTCTACAAAAAATATCTCTTTTATATCTTGCATCGTTCACAAGAAAATTAAAAATAATCAATTTTTCGAAAAAAGAAAATTCTCGTGGCCACAGAAATGATTTGGCCTGCACAAAATATTAAAATGTATAGAATGTCTTCTTCATATCAGCACGAATTCTAAAAAATATTGGACAAGATAAAGAAATTGGGGTTTTCTATGAAATTCGAATTTACCTTCCTGGCTGAATTTTGAAAACATGGAAAGTTGATTTTTGGAAAAACTCATTTTTTTATTGTATCCAATATTTTGAAAAAAATCGTGCTTATATAAAGCAGATTCTGTAAGTTTCATGCAAGCCAAAACATTTTTGTCTTCACGAGAATTTTTTTTCCGAAAAATTGAATTTTAAAAATTTTTTGCGAATGATGTAAAATGTTATGAGAGAGTAAGAGGTATTTTTTGTAGAACTTTTTAAAATGAGCCATGTTTATTATTGGTATTTTGACGAATAGGTTGTTGTTTGTAATAAAAATGTGAACATTCAATTTTTTGAAAAAAATTCTCGTGACCACAAAAATGATTTGGCCCGCATAAAGCTCACAAAATCTCTTCCTTATAGATGCACCAACTCAGGAAAAAATTTTGAGCATAAATGTGGGGTTTCTGAGAAAAACGACTTTTAATGTTTTCAGAAAAACCGCCGCCATTTTGTTTATTTTCAACATTTTGTTAATTTTCCGGCGGATTTCGAAAGACGACAGTTAACCTCATCAGAGTCAGGGAAGAAAACTTGAAATATCTCTTAAAGATCGAAATGAAATCTACTTTCTTATGAAAATTTTTTGTATACCAAAAAAGAACACCCAAAAAATTCTAAAATCAATAAAGACTCCGAGACTACCCGCTTTTCCGGCTCATTAGAGACAAATCTACAATAAATGCACAACAAAAAGAAAAAAGAGGAAGAAAAAGAGTCAACCAAAACCAACCTCTCACTCTTTTTTTCTCTGTCTTTTTTGTATAACTGGGGACCAACATATTTCGAAGCCAATTTAGACTTCCTCATCAGGGGTAATTTATAGGAAAACTACAGTTATAAATAATGAAACATATATTAATTAGATTCAAATGTGTATTACCTAATAATAAAAATAATTTTTTTTATCAAATGTTGTTTGGTCAAACTTTCCATTTTCTTATTAAAATCAAAAATCTTTAAGATCGAAATAAAATTCACTTTCATATGAAAATTTTATTGTTCTAAAATGGAAAACACCAGAAAGTTCTGTGTATCTGCGTATGGCAACCTTTTTAACAAAATTCAAGAGAGATTTTTTTAATTTATTGGTATTCTCATTAAAGGTTTTTTGTTTTCTTTTTTTTTTTAAAGTCAAAACATATCTTTCTGTTTATATGAAATATCTTTTTTGGAAAAACCTATGACTCTTGCATTTTATCAATAAATCCCTCTGTAATGCATCCAACCTCAGTTTTTACTAATTAAATAAATTCTTTAGCTGTCTCTATGTTCAAAAAGAAAAATGAAATTAAGAAAATTTCAGATTTCAATAAATAATTGACAATAAAAATATCTTTACCGTACGTATCTTGAAAAACAGTTTCGAAGTGGGAAAAACTTATAAAAATCATTCCATTATCTGCTCAACGGTGTTTCCTCTCATAGGTAGGATATTATTTATGATCAAAATGTTTTTTCTTTTTAAAAATATTAAAAAAGGATAATCTTCCTCATTTTTCTCTCGTCATTACCGTACGGCACGTACGACGGCGAACGACTGCTTATATCTGCGCGTGCGCGTCGATCAGGTGGGCTGATTTGTTTACTATTTCCTAACCTCTATTTATAAATAGAGATCTCAAGATCTGAACTAAATAAGTCAATTAGAAAGGAAAAGATCTGAAGGAAATAATATTATAATGAAAATCACAGATAGTTAGATTTGTTTTGGATAATATATTGTATAATTTATGTAACTTTCAATTATAATAATGAAAAATTAATGAATTTTTTAAGCTTTCAAATTTTAACCGTAGACAGTCACAAAGAAAAACACAACTTCACTCGGAGTCTCTCTTTTTTAAAAAGAATTTTACATATCGCTCAGATTTACTACAATAATAATCAAATATTTCGTTGTTTTTTTTCTGAATTGCGTGCGTCACAGTATTCGCTTTTGAACTCTTTAAAAGCTCGCGCGGCTTTTCATCAAACTTCTAACCTCAGTTCCACTACCCATATTTCAGGCACGAATTTCATTATTATTTCTTATTTTCAGAAGTGCCCATCTGGATTGAAAATTCTTAGATGTGATACGATCAATTTAATTAATTAATTTAAAAGGCGAATATTTCCGTGATGAAGTTGCAGCTTTCTTCTGAAATTTTTTCTTAAGATCGAGTTTGAATATCTTCTTAAAAAATTTACAAAATTTTTTTTTTGCGTTATTAAATTTGATAATCTATAAAGACCTAGGTTGAAGAAAGAATATTAAACTGTGTATTACACAAAATAAAATGATTCAGGTGCAGTTCCGAATAGCCCTTACCTCCGATTTTTTTGACACTCCGTATATTTATGTGTTTTGACACGCTGATTACGAAAATCATAGTGAAAACTGGCGTAAACTTGATTTTTATGGTGAAAACCATAAAAATACCATGAAAATCAAACAAGGCAGATTTTTCAGACAAGAAAGAAAAAATATTTCAACCAAATTGTTGAATTTTCAAGCCTGAAAGATAAATTTTCTACAAAACATTTGAATTTTGAACCCGAAAATACAAATGTTCATCAAAAAAGTTAATTTCCAACCAAGTAGTTGAATTTTCTACCATAAAACGTGAATTCTTAACGAAAAGTGTAATAGCTTATATTTCAACTAAAAAAGATTCCAATTTTAAATAAAAAACAGTTGAATTCAACCAAAAAAGGACTAATTTTCAACAAAACAGTTAATGTTCAACCAAATAGTTGAATTTTCTACCAAAACAATTGAATCTTCAACCAAGGCAGGTTAATTTTCAACCAAAAAGTCATATTTTTAATCAAAAAAGATGAATTTTCAAACCAAAAAGACGAATATTTTCAACCAAATAGTTGAACTTTCAACAAAAAAAGGTGAATTTACAACGAAAAATGTAATAGTTGATTTTTCAACCGAAAAAGATTCAATTTTAAAATCAAAAACAGTTGATTTCAACAAAAAAGACAAATTTTCAACAAAACAGTTAATTTTAAACCAAATTGTTCAATTTTCAAGCGAAAAAGACGAATTTTCTTCAAAACAGTTGCATTTTTAACCGAAAAAGATGAAATTTCTACCGATTTAGATAAATTTTTGAACCAAAAAAAAAGAATTTTCAACAAAAAAGTTAATTTCCAACCAAGTAGTTGAATTTTCTACCATAAAAGGTGAATTCTTTACGAAAAGTATAATAGCTTATATTTCAACTAAAAAAGATTAAAATTTTAAATAAAAAACAGTTGAATTCAATAAAAAGGACGAATTTTCAACAAAACAGTTAATTTTCAACCAAATAGTTGATTTTTCTACCAAAACAGTTGAATTTTCAAGCAAGACAGGTTAATTTTCTACCAAAAAGTTACATTTCTTAACAAAAAAGATTAAATATCTACGAAGAAAGATAAATTTTTAAACCAAAAAGATGAATTTTCAACAGGAGTTAAAATTCAAACAAAAAAGATTCTTTAGTCATGAAAAAAAAAAATTTCAACCAAATTGTTGAATTTTCAAGGTGAATTCTTAACAAAAAATGTAAAAGTTGATATTCCAACCAAAAAAATAATGAATAAAGAAATATTTAAAGAAATAAAGAAAGATTTGAATTTAAAAAAAGGACGAATTTTCAACAAGACAGTAATTTCCAACCAAAACAGTTTAATTTTGTACCAAAAAGTTACATTTTTAACCAAAATATAAAACCAAAAAGACGAACTTTTTCAACCATATTGTTAAACTTCAACTGTTTTTTACTTAAAATTTAAATCAGTTTTGGTTGAAATATCAACTTTTTCATTTTGGTTGGTTGGAGGTTGGATTAAAGTGCAACTACTTTGTTAAAAATTCATTTTTTTTTTTTGGTGAAGATTCATCATTTAAGTTAAAAAATCATCTTTTATATTACAATTAAAAAAAAATTAGCGCGCTCGAAAAAATCCCCTGCTTTAAAAAAATTCCCTGATATTTCCAGTTTTTTTCAGGCTCTCCAGGTGAGCAGACACCTTGGTAATAAGCAGCAAAAAAATCTTACGGACCTAGAACAGCACACAAAATTAAACCTAGCTCTTGGAGTACGAGACATCTTGCATTTTTTCCTCTCTCTTCTTTTAATTCCGAGTCCCAATCTTACAGGTACTTTTCCCTTTTTTTAATACGGATGTAATTCCATCGTTCGCAGCTCTAATTTTCTTGCACGAAAACCTACTGCCATCGAAAACCGGGGATGGGAGAGGAGAGAAAAGAAGGAAAGAAAAATAGAGGATGTAAAGAGGATGGCAGACGCAAGATCTATTTCCAAGAAAAGCCGGAAGCGTGGGACATGGCTCGGGTCAAAGGGTGCGACAGCTGCCCAAATAATCACTGTCTGAGGTCCAAAGTCTAGTGGACTAGTTTGGTCCGCGCCACCGCGGCTCTCCTTTCTTTTACTCATGCGAATCGTGCCAAAAACTGCCCACAGGCCTCGGACTCACTTCAGAGATCAGAAATAGTGTAATTAATAGTGTCACAAATTTTGAAAATAGTGTCAAAATAGTGTGATTCTTTCAGCACCTAATTAACAAACCTGAAACTTAAAAAATCTTTAAAAAAACCTGAAACCTAAACCTAAAAGGGAATTAGCGAAACACTGAAGTTTAGGGAAATCTTTCATTCAGCTCTTACCTTTCCTCTAAATTCCTCGTTTATTCAGGAATTTAGAACACTTTCAGGTCATTTCTCTCAATTCGTAGAGCATTTTAGGCGTTATTTAAGCTTTGAATTAGTCTTTATTTTGTTTTATATTCGTTTAGAGTTTAAAATTGATTGCATATTATTTATCGCAATTCCAGGCTTGGAACTGCTGTATGGAACTAAAAAAATATATTAAAAAAGTATTTTTTTTTCTGATAAAAAAGAAGTGTAAAAAATACTTTGAACTTGAAAAAATAACATATTTAAGAACTTTCTTTCATATTTTTCAATAAAGTAGTTCAACTTTCAACCCAGTGGTTGAATTTTCTACCAACAAGTTAAGGTTTCTACTTGAAAATACGAATTTTCAACAAAACAGTCGAACTTGCAACCAAAAAGACGAATTTTCAACCAAAAAGGACGACTTTTTAACAAAATTGTCAAATTTTCTTTCAAATAATAAAATTTTCAACCAAAGAATAAGATTTTTAAAAAAGAGATAAATTTTCCAACCAAACGGTTGAATTTTCAACTAAAAAAGAGAAATTTTCAGCCAAAGAAATGTATTTTCAACTAAAATGATGGATCTTTAAACAAAAAAATGAATTTTTTAACAAACGAGTTCGACTTTTAACCAAAACAGATTATTAGAAAAAAATTTTAACAAAAGGAATTAAGTTTCCAACCAAAAAGACGAAATATAAGAAAAGAATAGGATTTTCAACCAAGAAAGATTTTTCAGTTAAGAAAGAAAAACAATTCTAACAAAATTGTTGAAGTTTCAAGCAAAGAAAACGAATTTTCTGCAAAAAAGTTGAATTTTTATCCGAAAAAGAGGAATTCTCAATACAACAGTCGAACTTACAACCCAAATGGATGACTTTAACAAGATTGTCCAATTTTCACTAAGGAGATAAATTTTCAACTAAAATTATGAATCTTCAAGCAAAACAATGAATTTTTAACAAAGGAGTTCAACTTTTGACCAGAAAGTTACATTCTTAACCAAAAAGATGAACTTTCAACCAAGGAGATTAATTTTCTACTAGAAAAGACGAATTTTCAACAAAAAAGTTGAACTTGTAATCAAAAAGACGAAATTAAAATAAAGTGATGAACTTTTACAAAAAAAAAAATGAACTGTTAACTGTTGAAAATTCATGAAAAAAAGGCGATACCTTTTCGAAAAAATCGACTTTTTTCAAATTTGTTCATGGTTTGAAATGTCAATTTATTAAATTCTCGTGTAAAATTATTCGCTTCTTCTTGAATTTTCAACTGTTGAAAATTCTACCATTAAAAATTAAAGAAAATTGAAAATTGATTTTTCAACAGTGGAATATTCAACTGTTCAAAAATCAACTCTTAAAAATTCAACTATTTAAAACTCAATATTCAATCTGTTTCAAATTTCTGCAACTGAATTTCGTATCAAAAACAAGTGTTAAAAATGTTTTACTTACATAATTTGACATGAAAAATCAATAAATAAACATTTCGATCAATAAAAAAAAATTTCTGAAAAAAGCCGATTTTTCGATAACCAGTAGCCATTGGAAAATAATGTTTTGGCAAATTAATAGTCATCCAATGAAGAAATAGTGGCACTAGCGGAAAATTGTGCGAAAATCGTGTCTTTAGTGTCATTTTCTTGAAAATAGTAGCAAAACAGTGTCATCGCTCACATTTTTTATTCTTT
>JAUMHM010000083.1:27017197-27027702 GCA_032362435.1 Melikaiella ostensackeni
AAGATAATTTTTTTAATCGTCTTTTTAACTATTTATTTGTATATATTATACGGTGAGCGCAGAAAATTGAGCGCAAATATTATGATGAGAATGTATTCCTTAAGGCCGATAGAGCCCCAAGTAAATAAATTTCCTTTCTCATTTAAAATCAAAATAAAATTTAGTAATTTGTACATGAAGAACATATAACAGCGAGAGCGACGCGCGACGACTGAATCGCGCGCCCCAGGCGCGCTCAAATTGGCGAGCGAAGCAAGCTGCGTGCGATGAGAATGTGCCCGCGAAGCGGGCAGATTTTTTATTTTTAAAAAACTGAAATTTGTTAGTACGATTAATTTTTTATATCAGTTTACCCAAAAAAGTAGGAAAAAAGTAGCCTTGCCTAAAAAAGTACCAAAAAAGTAAAAAAGCGTGGAACATTGAAGCCTGTATACAGGACCAATCAAGGGCTTTAATCTTTCAGCATTAAGCAACCCTTAAGAGTACCAAATCGTAAATCGAACTTTGTTTTCCTATCCAGCTCAGTCACAATGTTGTTTTTTAAAATAGACTTTGAATTCTCGCTGAGATGAAAGCAGACTACACTGACACAAATTCATTGACCGCACTTATTACTATTTGTGACATTGATAAAAGTTTTAGACGAGTAGATGTGTTACCAGTGTAGAATTTCTCAGCCTTGTCTGATATAAATCTAAATGAGGATGAAGTTTAATAGGGTTAGAAGTACGTATATTGGCACTTTAAGAATTGATAGTTATTACGACTTTGATCTACATATATATTATGTATTCAAACTGCTTCAATTTAGAAGGAGGGATCTCTAATTTATATTTTACGAAGCAAATTCATAAGGTTTTGATCTAATGAAATTGGGATAAATGTGTGGAATGTCGAAGACTTTCACAGACACGCGAACAAATGTATTCGACATAAGCAGATAAAATCCAAAATCTCGTTTTTTCAATTTTCGGATTCTACCACTGTTCTAAGATAAAAACTTTTTCTGAAGTCAAAAAACTTATTCCAAATGAAACCCAAGGTTTGGCAGATGGGGTAAAGAAACAACAAAGTTGTTTCGATATCGATATCATTGCTTGCACTGCCATATATGAGCCCATTTGACAAAAAACAAACTATTTGAGTTCTACAGAATTTAACTCCGCAAGCTGAATCAACTCCATTCTAAGCCTATAGTTGTCCAACTTCGCTTTTTTAATAGTGTCAAGTAAAAAGTTTTTCTCTGTCTAAATTAAACGATTCTTAATTCAATAAGACTGATGGACTATTATTTTTCTCCATTAAATAGAAAAACAGTAAAAAAATTTAAGACAGCTAGAAAGGTTTCATGTAAGACTCGCGGGGATCACAGCGCAAAAGAACTCAAAAAGGAGGAAAAAGAGTATTTTTTACAAATAAGGGGAAAATATGGGAGAGATTAAGCATTTATTTTTACATGTAGAGAAGAATAAACAATCTTTTTATAAGAAGTTTTATATTTTTAAATAATGTTAAATGACATTTTTTAATGATTTCTCCCATTAAAGAATTTATTTTTGAAACTTGGATATACGTAGGTCGTTGGAAGTCCATTCACGGCGATATAAAAACGTCCGACAAAAAATAAATTTGTCTGGTGATGTCACGGAATTTTTTGGGGCTAAAATATATTGTTTTAAAAAGTAAGGTATGAGACACGTATTTTTTGATTTTTCCAATAAAAATGTTCACGAACTTAGGCAGAGCTGCCACACCCCAATGTACTTGAAAAAAGTGCAAAAATACCAAGGTAAAACAATTGCTATAATTAATTTTGCAAGTAATGTTCATACAAATTGTATGATTAATTTTATTACGAGCTGAATAAGGGTCATTCCATTTCCTTTCGCTAAAGTTGGTTGCGGACTAATTTTAAAATTTTTTGATACTAACGCATTAATACTCAATGTTTTTTGAACTTTATTGGGAAATGATGAACGAATATTGTGTTTTAACAACTAAAACATAACCATTTTTCAGTACTTTCATAGCCTTATTAATTGCGGATTTTGAATCGAACATACAAAATATTAACGACACAGATCAAAACAAGGCAAGATTAAAATTTGTAAACTGCGTTAACAATTTTTCTCAAAAAAATCATCCTTATAGAAACCCTCTTAACGAATTTCAAAAGCAAGTCAGCAAAGATTTCCAACGCACCAAACATTTTCTAAAAAACAACCCAAACATTCTAATTAGTAAATCTGACTGGACCCTAAAGCCAATTCGATCACCAAAAATTCCAAAATAATTATGATTATACACAAATTAAATTAACAAATAGCATCATGGATTACTGAAATTAAATTGTTGATTTTTGTTTGCAAGGTTTATTTCTGCGTTAAAATCACTAGTTTTTATCGACTAAGTGATACTTGATCATAAAAATTTGCTCATCCGATATTCGTTGTTAATTTTATAAGCAAATGTCCAGTGTTGACATTTGCAGGCAGAAAGAAATCGTTTTTTTTTCTTTATTCTCTTCAAATCATGTTTCCAGTGATGTCTAGTGATGAAAGTTGGTTGCTTAATATTATTGTTAATTTTGCAAACAAATGCCCAGTGTTAACATTTAAAGGCAAAAAGAAATATTTTTTCTTTTAATTGTTTCCAGTGATAAACAACGATAAAAATGTGTCATTCACTATTATTCTTTAATTTTTTTAAAAAATTTTATAAAAGAGCTGTGCACTGTGGACAGGCAGAAAGAAATAGTTTTTTATCTAAATTCTCCTATAATTATGGTATCGCAGTGGTGTTTAGTTATGAGAGTTTTCACTCGATATTATTTGTTAATTTTACAAACCAATTCGGTGTATTAAAAAATCAAAATGTCACTGGCAACATAATTAAAAGAAAATTAAGAAAAAAAATTATTTCATTTTGTCTTCAAACTTCCGTCCTGGACATTTGTTTATATAATATGTATACAAAATCAACAAGTAATATCGAATAACAGATTTTCATTACTAAACTTGTTCAGTAACATAATTTGAGGAGATTTAATAGAAAATAAATAGAAAAATATATAAAAAGATTTGATGAAGTGGCAGGTGGAGGGGGACGCAGTGGACGGTTTCATGAAATTCTGTGTCAAACTCGTAGAACTTTAGACCGAAATGACCTGGAGGAGCACATTTTTTTTTTAAATTTAAGATTAATTCTTACTAAATTTAGAATAATTATAGTTGAAGTGTGAAATAAATGTTTTGACCTTGAAAATCCATGTTGAAGTTGGCATTTTTGGCCAAAAAAATTGTTTATTGAATACCACGGACATAATTAAATTTTACATTTTATGTGCTACACATGTTCTTATATAGATTTTCGCATGCTCAATCCGAATCTGATATGTAAATTAATGTAGATCAAAATCCAAAGTGGCGGATCCAATATGGCGGACTACAATTGTAAAACAAAACCGATTTGACTAAAAATTGCTACTCAGAGGTTTTTCGGATCGTTTACTTCAAGTACAAAGTTAAAAGTTCAAAATTCAAAATGACGGATCCAATGTGGCCGAACAAAATTGTAAAACAAAACTGATTTGACTAAAGATTGCTACTCGGGAGTTTCACGGGTCGCTGATTTCAAATGCGGAGTAAAAATTTTAAAATTTAAAATGGCGGATCCAGGGTGTCGGATCAACATTTTATAAACAAAGCCGATTTGATTAAAAATTGTTACTTGGGGAGTTTTCAGGTCGCTGATTACAAATAAAAATTTCAAAATTAAAAATGGTGCATCCAATAAGGCGGATTAAAATTGTAAAATAAAACCGTCAGGACTAAAATTTGCTAGTCGCGGGTTTTCGGGATGCTGATTTCAAAATTCAAATAGGCCGGTCTAGTGTCACGTTCTAAGCGTATACTTATGCAGTATTTTCTCTCAAAATCGCAAGATTTTTAAAACTTGTCAACGCATATATTTGTAGCAATAATGTTTTCTATTAAAGACAATTCAGTCATTTGACAAATATTAAAAAGTTTAAGCAAAAACGAAGAATAGAAAAATAGAACCACTATGGAGATCAGTAAAGTGAATAAATGTAGCGCTTAGAACATTTTAAGATACGAATAAGATAATATGGTAGAAAAAAATTAAAAACAATATTACACTGTAATTATTAAATTAACAATCACAAAATTGTAATTAAATAAACAAGACACGTGTTAGAAGAAATAAGAACTTCAAATCGGCTTTGTTTTTACAATGCTGATCTGCCATATTGGATACGAAATTCTAAATTTTTAAAGTTTGACTTTGGATTTGAAATGAACGACCCGAAAAACCCCCGAGTAGGATTTTTTATTCAAATCGGTTTCATTTTACAACTTTGGTGCGCCATGTTGGATCCGCGATATTGATTTTTGAAATTTTGATATTGGATTTGAAATAAGAGACCCGAAAGATTCACGAGTATCTATTTTTAGTCAATTTTTTTTACGATTTTGGTCCGCCATATTGAATCCTCTATTTTTAATTTTTATATCGGCACCCAAAAGACCCCCGAGTAGCACATTTTATGCAAATCGGTTCTGTTTTACAATTTTCAGCCGCCATATTGGATCCGCTACAAATTTTTAATTTTTCATTGTGGATATTTTGGAGTCAGCGACCCGAAAAATCCCCCAGCAACCATTTTTAGTCAAATCGGTTTTGTTTTACCATTATACTCCGACATATTGGATCCGCCGTTTTGGATTTTGAACTACATTAATTTAAATGTCAGATTCGGATTGGGCATGCAAAAATCTATATAAAAGCATATGTAGCACATCAAATGTAAAATCTAAGTGTCAGTGGTATTCAATAAACGATTTTATTGGCCGAAAATGCCAACTTCAACATAGATTTTCAAGGTCAAAAAATTAATTTTACACTTCATCTATAATTTTTCTAAACTCACTAAGGGGCGCACCTATAAATCAAATTTTTCTTGAAGATCGAAATGAAATCTACTATCTTATGAAAAATTTGTTTGTGTAGTTGAAAAGGACACTAAAAAAGTTCACAAATCAAAAATAGACTTCGAGACTACCCGATTTTCCGGCTCATTAGAGAACAATCTACAATGAATGTACAACAAAAAAAAAAGAAGAAAAAGAAAGAGTCAACCAAAACGAACCTCACACTATTTCTTTTCACCGTCTTTTTTATACTACTGGGGACCAACATTTTTCGAAGCCAATTTAGACTTCCTCATCAGGGGTAATTTATAGGAAAACTACAGTAATTAATAATGAAAAAAAAACCTGAAAATGAAAATAAAACTTATTATCAAATTTTGTTTGATCAATCTTTACATTTTCTTGTTAAGACCAAAAATCTTTAATATCAAAAATATCATAACCTTCTTAATATAAAAAATCTTTCTGGGAAGAACCTATGAATCTTGCATTTCATCAATCATTCCCTCTGTATTGCATCTAATCCAAGTTATTACTAATAAACTAAAATTCTTTGATACTTTTCAACAATCTTCCAAGAAACATCCATCATAAAATCACATTGCCCTCAATTTTTTTTAATTTCACTGAAAACCAAACCAAAAATAGTTTAAGCAGAATAGATAAGAAAGTTTTTTCATCAATAATAATAATCCAACGTTTTGTGAACAATTCACCATAACACTAATAAAGAAAATGTTTCAATTATTTATTGAAACTGTAAAAATTGTATCGATTTTCTTTTTCTTTTTAAAACGCGCCATTTTTCCTTCAACCGATACTACGTGGGATGCTTTGAAAATAAGAAATTTACAAAAAATTAAAAATCAGTCTTTTTGCACCCGTTTTAATCAACTTTGAAGGATTCCATATGTTCAGAGATGTTGAAAATTAAGAACCTTTTTGGATGTCAAACAATTCAGAAACTACATTGACTTTTTGTATCAAATTTTTAATTCAGCTCACGCGAAGGGAGAATTATAAAGAGAAGAATGCAGAATGATTGCAAGAGGAGAACGAAATTAATGCAGCGAGGGATTTAGAACCGTCGGATCGTTCTTTATTTTGACAGGGAATTATTTATAACTACATTTAGGTTCTATTTCTCAGTCGCCCCACCTTAAATCCGATTCGGGTCACTTTATGCAAAGCAGGCTTTGCATAGAATTTGATCATTTGATTTCTTAAAGGTCGAAATAAAATCTACTTTATTATAAAATTTATTGTATACTAAAAAAAAGAACACCCAAAAAGTTCACAAATCAAAAATAGACTTCGAAACTACCCACTTTTACGGCTCATTAGAGACAAATGTATACAATAAATGTACAACAAATAGAAAAAATAGAAAGAAAAAGAATGAGTCAACCAATCCAACCTCTCACTCTTTCTATTTTCTCCGTCTTTTTATACTACTGGGGACCAACATGTTTCAAAGCCAATTTAGACTTCCTCTTCAGGGGTAATTTATAACAAAATAACAAGTATAAATAATGAAAACATTATCAGATTAGACAACCATTATTATCCGAAAATGAAACAGAGATAATTAATAGCAATTGTTATTTTGGTACATATTTCATTTCTTGATTGAAAATGATTTTCATATAGGTAAACATTCTGAATAAAAACTAAAGTCAATTATTTCATTCCTCAACTGATAATTGATTTGCACATGGGCAGAATTCTGACCAAAAACTACAGTCAATGTATCCAATTAATGACTCCATCCCAAATTTTGTTGTATCTCGAATGATCTCTTTGAAATAAAGCTTTGTGGCCTTCTCCCTTTATAAATAGAATTTCCATGAACTCTCTCTTTTTTTAATTTAAATTTGTAAATCAAGTATTGTTTATCAAGTTTCCTATATTTGTCTTTACTCAATTTTACAATGAAGTTACTTTTGAATGGAACTCTATACGTAGCGTAGTTCTAAAATCTTTTACATTAGAAATTTTCCATTTTAGGGCTTCATTTTTAAGTGTGCATTTTTAATTAAAAGAATTTTAAAACGCAGTTTTGATGATTTAAACAATTAAAAATCAAAAGCGTTTTCAATTGAAAATTTTTTATAAAAAAAGTTTTTAAGTTGATCATTTGTAAATATAAATTAATTAATGACTTTACAAGACGATTCCGAATCTGTTCAAAATTAAACAATTTACAGGTTTTGACAATAAAAATGGAACTATTCAATTCGAAAGCCTTCAGTAGTTAAACAAATGTAAACGTCAGATTTAAGCTTTATAAACTATTTTCAAATAATTTCGAATTAACAGATTTATAATCGAACGCTTCAATTCAATTTCAAATTTTGGAAATCTTTCTGAAATTTTTGAAATCTTCATAAAATCATCGAAATCTTTGTGAAATATTTAAATCATTGTTAACTCTTTTGAAATCTTTCTGAAATGTTCAAAAACTTTGAGAAATCTGTGAAAGCTTTTGAAATATTTTGAAGTCTTTTAGAATCATTGAAATGTTTCTGAAATATTTGAAAACTTTGTTAAACCTTTTTAAGTCCATTGAAATATTTAAAACCTTCGCGAAATCATTGAAATATTCTGAATTTTGTTAAACTTTGAAATTATTTGTAATTTTTGAGATTTTTGAAATATTTTTAAATCTTTGAAATCGTTTGAAATCATTGGAATATTTGTAAAATATTTGAAAACTTTGTTAAATCTCTTGAAATCTTTCTGAAATATTTAAAACCTCTGCAAAATCTTTGAAATCTTCTGAAATTTTTTTAACTTTGAAATCTTTTGTAATCTTTGAAATTTTTGAAATATTTTAAAATCTTTAAAATCTTTGTGAAATATTTGAAAACTTTGTTAAACCTTTTGAAATCTATTGAAATATTAAAAATCTCTGCGAAATCTTTAAAAGCTTCTAAAATATAGTTTGAAATCATTGAAATCTTCTGATTTTTTTTTAATCTTTTGGAATTATTGGAATATTTGTGATATATTTGAAAACTTTGTTAAACCTTTTGAAATCTTTTGAAATATTTAAAACCATTGTGAAATCTTTGAAATCTTCATGAAATCATTGAAGTCTTTGTGAAATATTCAAAATCTTTGTGAAATATTTATAAACTGTTTTAACACTTTTGAAATCTTTCTGAAAAGTTTAAAAACTTTGCGGAATCTTCGAAAGCTTCTGAAATCGTTTGAAATCATTGGAATGTTTGTGAAATATTTGAAAACTTAATTGTTAAACCTTTTGCAATCTTTTAAATTCTTTTAATTAATTTAAATTTAATTTAAAAAAAATAAATTTAATTCTTTTAAAATCTTTTAAATCTTTGTGAAATATTTAAAAACTTTGGTAAGTATTTTGGAATATTTGAGATCTTGAAAATCTTATAGAAATTTTTGAAATCTTCTGATATCTTTTGAAATCTTTGAATTTTTTTGTAATTTTTGAAATCATTGAAATCTTTGTGAAATGTTAAAAATTTTTGTTAAGTATTTTGAAATATTTGAAATCTTTTGAAATTTTTGAAATCATGAAAATCTTTGTGAAATGTTTAAAAACTTTGTTAACTCTCTTGAAATATTCCTGGAAAGTTTAGAAACTTTCCGAAATCTTTGAAAGCTTCTGAAATCTTTTGAAATCTTTTGGAATCATTAAAATGTTTCTGAGATATTTGAAAATTTAATTATCAAACCTTTGGAAATTATTGAAATATTTAAAACCTTTGCGAAATCTTTGAAATCTTTGAAATCTTTGTGAAAATTTCGAAATCTTTATGAAGTCATTTAAATCTTTGTGAAATATTTAAAAACTTTGGTAAGTATTTTGGAATATTTGAAATCATGAAAATCTTAGCGAAATCTTTGAAATCTTCTGAAATCTTTTGAAATCTTTAAAATTTTTTGTAATTTTTGAAATCATTGAAATCTTTGTGAAATGTTAAAAATCTTTGTTAAGTATTTTGAAATATTTGAAATCTTTTGAAATTTTTGAAATCATGAAAATCTTTCTGAAATATTTGAAAACTTAATTGTCAAACCTTTGGAAATTACTGAAATATTTAAAACCTTTGCGAAATCTTTGAAATCTTCTGCAATTTTTTCAAACTTTCTGTTTGCAGGGAATTCTTTGTTTGATGAAGCTGCCACTAGCGCAGTTTTTTCTGAGGGAGAAGAGATTGTGAGACCAAGAAACATCCAAGAAGGTTTTTTGGGTTTCTTTTTCTCCTAGTACGTACTATACATGCCTACATGTATGAAGTCAATTTCAAGTCTTTGGAATTCATCCAACGGTAAGTTAATTTAAAAAATCACGACTTCTTCACCTAAATTTGTCTCGTATGTAAAATAATAATTTTTTTTTTAATTGTTTCAGCGTTTCACAAAATATTAACCCTTCTTCAGGGCATAAGAGGGGCAGAAAAGCGAGGAGGAGCCTACACGCAATAAATCCGCAGGTGCAAAAGCTGATGGATAAGGATAAGGAAAATGAAAAGAATTAAACTTCTGGATTCCTAACACCACTATTTTTCGTTGCAAAGCCTACAATTATATTTTTTGTTTGGAATTCATCTCCTTTAGTTAAAAATTCTACTATTTGGTTGAAAAATTAATTGTTTTGTTGAAAATTCATATTTTTTAGTAGAAATGTAATCTTTCTCTAGGTCTTAAATAAACTCTGCATAAAAAAAATTATGTTTATTTTATTATAATAAACGAATCTCCCCCAACCTGTATATGTTAATTATTAGCTTCCTATATGTATGGAAAAATACAAATTCAGTATACTAAAAGTAGTACCAGCATATTATGTATTTCCCATAGACAAGTATGGAAAAAATACTAATTCAATGTAAAAAAAAATTAGTGTCTCTGTATGGCAAATTTACCATACCCAAGTATGGAAAAAATGCCAATCCTGTATGAGAAAATTACTACGTTGCGTATGGCAAAATTACTATACACAAGTATGAAAAAAGTACCACTCCTTGTATGGGTTAATAACTTCCCATACATGTATGGAAAATTTACCACGATTTTTCTTACAGGTTAAGACAACTGTATTGAATCTATTGTAAGTCTGTATATTGTTTACTGCTTTTACTCTCAATTTGAACAATTTTGTTATGCATACGTTTGTCAATAAAGACATTCGGATAATGGGTGAGAAAAAGAATCAGTTTGCACATTTCAATATTCTTTTCGTAGAATTTTGGATGAGTTAATTCAAGAATTTTACCAATTAAATTATCTACAACTCCTATTTTTTTTTAAATGGAATGATTAGAATTAAAATTAAGTGTCCTTCCCGAAGATTTTTTTTTCTGTTCCAATCAGTGATAATATATCTTAAAGATATAAAATGAAATCTGTTTTCTTATGAAAAATTGTTTGTGTACTAAAGAAGAAGGCCCAAAAAGTTCACAAATCAAGAATAGACTTGGAGACAACCCGCTTTTCCGGCGCATTAGAGACAAATGTACAATAAATGTACAACAAAAAAAAAACGAGGCTTTTCTTTTTGTCGGTTGATTT
>JAUMHM010000083.1:27077535-27090010 GCA_032362435.1 Melikaiella ostensackeni
AACGAAATTCATAGATGCTGAATTTGGTTTATCAATTGCTCGCAGGTTTGTTTCTGAACAAAGTGATGTACCGGATACTGTTTTCGCTGCTATAGACTTGATTAAAAGCTTCTGTGAGGGGAAAAGTTGCATTGAGCAGAAGAAAATTACTGACTTTATTAACTGATCTGTCATTTGCAGCATACCAAACGGCCCTTTTCAGGACCACTGAATTCATTTTACGTTGGATCACTTCTTGTTCATTTAATTCTTCTTCATAATAGACATCAATATAATTACAGATAATCACATTTTCCTTTCTCCTGATTCCTATCCCCCTATATATAGAATTATAAACGTAAAAACGTTTTATGTACGCTTATACTATTATTCTCGATAATTCGAAGTTTTTTTCGGTCTCGAAGTTTTCACGTAAATTTGATGCTCGCAGCCTCCAAGAATTTTTTTTTAAATCTCAAAAAATTCAAAGAGTATTTTCTCATAAAAAAAATATCACAATACGGCCGCCGAAAAATAAGAAAAAGTTTTTTTGCGAACCACCCTAATGCGCACTAGTAAGTTTTGAGTTGAAGTGAAGAGGTGTATGGGCTTTTGTTTTGAACATAACAATATTGATTTATTTGAAATATATGAAAATTGACTTGTAGTAAAATGAAGTATGAGTAAATTCAGCTAATTTTCAGTTTTTATTTAGGATTTTACAAACATATATTTTTCACACATACACATGCATATATATTTTTTTTTATTAGTTCTAGGTGGGTGGATCTACGGTGAGCCTGTACTTGTGGCCTAGGTGGTTAGCCCCGTTACCCAGACGTGGACTCCATATGCCTGTAATTCACTTCCATGGTTCCTGAGCCTCCTGGACCGCGAAACGTTACGTGAATTATACCGATTATTACTCCAGTTATCCGATCTCTCGAAAAGCGAACTTCAGGCATGAGTGGTAGTACACCTTCTGCATCCAATACTCGTCCTCCATTATGCGAGTAATTCACAAACATCGTTCCTGAGGCTCCTAAACCGGGAAAAATTACGCATCTTATACCGTTTATTAGTCCAGTTCTTGAATCTCTCGAATATTCAATTGTAGGTACAGAATTATCATTATCATCATTTACTGGAATACTTGGTCTGGATTCTGTAAACAAAAAAATGGAGATTTCATTAACTACTGTCAAGTGGGAGGTTTGTGGCCGAGGATAGCTGTGGGCATTCGATGCCATCGAATCACTACGAGTACATGCAAATTCGTCTGTCGGTAACCGGCTGCGCTCAGGAGGTAATTTTCTTTTAAAAATTTTGTTTCTTGAAAAATAAGTATTGAATGCATTTTTTTCCTGAATGAGATAAAATCAAGATTTTTTGAAGATTTCCTCCAGTGACCTTTAATTATTATTTTTCAAATTAGAAAGAAATTGGAGTTCAATGTTTTATTATAAAAGACAGAATCCATGAGTGTCAGAAGGAATACAGGAATAAATAGGGATAATCTAATCAGAAAGAGGCATTAAAAAAAAAAAAACAGATTTCGAGAAACCTCTGCATATTTTTTCCCAAACTGTGACGAAAATCAGCGGTTATTTTCTCACAAAAAGGAGTAATTTGAAGGGGTGTCAAATCAATTTAAAGAATCTGCCCGTGCCGCGTGCACATTCTCATCACGCGCTTCGTGCTCGGTGTTACATTTTCTTCATGTACAAATTACTAAAGTTGTTTTTGATTTCAAATGGAGAAGGAAATTCATTTACTTAAGGCTCGATCGGCCTTGAGAAAAAGATTCTCATCATTATATTCGCGCTTGATTTTCTGCGCTCACCGTATAATATATAAAAACGAATCATTAAGAAGACGAGAAAAAAATTATCTGGATGATCTACGATTGGACCTATAAAGAAATCTTTTACGGCAATCTTATTTGACTTTCTTAAAGCACAGGTTCTACTCTTTGACTTTTTTCTCATCTCGCGTCCTTTGGCTCAAAAATTAAAATAAAAATATTCCAATATCATTTTCCATACATAAAAAACAAACTATGCCTCCTACAAAAAAATGTTCAGGAAAAAGCTCATAGGTCTTCGAAAAGAATTTTGAAAATGCCCCAATTTTTTGAATTTCCATTCAAAATGGCTGGCTAACGAACTTGACCTTCAGTTTTCGACACTAAAGGAGTGTATCAAAGGCTAATCCAATAGATTAATTCCTTCAAAAGTTATCGTGTTCACAGAAAGAAATTCACACATACAGACATACATACATGCATACATACAAACATACAGACAGACACATTCGTAAAGACCTGTTTTTCTGGTTCAGAGGGTCTCAAAACGGGGACACTTGACAAAAACGGAGGAAGTCAAATTTTACACAAATCTAATACTTTCTCCGCTGAGAATGTCAAAATAACTGTAGTATTTCTGATTAATATTTCTATATATTATTACACTTACCAATAGAATTGAGCAGTAAAACCGCTATTGTAAGCAGTAGAGTTCCAATAATAATCTTCATTTTTTCTATGGCAAAATTTTGTAAGCGTGACTGATAAATTTTGAACACAATTCCTACTATTTATACTACTGACTCACCTGTAAAACCGTGAGGAATATTAAAATTTACGTCACTTTGAGGATAGAGGCAATAAAATATATTTTTAACAAAAACAAGGTCTAATGAGTGCGAAAGAGACGCTCTTATGAGTCCTCTACAAGTATCTCATTCGCACTAGCGCTTCTGTATGACTAATATAAATTTGACTTTATGGTATAGCACATGATAGCACGTGCTATGATTATTTTTTGGTGTACATATTCTGATGAGATGATTTCCGCGCTCTTATCATATCCACGGAGGGAGTAAAATAATTCAAGAGTTATGAAAAAAATGTTAACTTGAATGCATTTTTTTGAAATTGAACAAACGTTTATTTGAAATAAACAAAAACTATGTTTAAAGTAAAGAAACATTTGTTTTACCCTGTATGAATCATTAATCAGTTGAGTCGAATAAAAACAGTAGTGGTTTGACATCCGAAGGAAGTAAAACAAGAACTTTTTGAAATGGGGTAATGTTCAGATTTAGAGAGTACCATTATTTCGTTATGATGAAACGAAATGTCCCGTTGTCTCGAAATTCGGGATGAGTAGGGTAAATGTCCCAATTACTGCGGTATATCAAGCGTTAGTCTCACTTTATTTGACTATTATTTCTAATATATTATGGAATAACAATAATTTTTAGTTTGGCTTCGAAGTAGGATATATTTCATACATGGAGAACATCAATAAATATCAAAACTTAAAGCAATACACGAAAATCTACCCACTGCGCGGACACATTCTCATCGCGCGCCACACGCACAAATCGCAAATTTAAGCGCGTCTAGGGCGCGCGTCTATTGTATCTCGCGCTTCGCGCTCGATAATGTATTCCCCGACATTTGTGCAGAAAACTTTTGAAATTGAAAGTTAAACCACTGAAAAATGTAATTTGTTGCTTGTGAACTCTCTCTTGTTGAAGTTCCTTCGGCTTTAACGAATACATTCTCATCACGTGTGTGAACAAATCGCGAAATTTTCTATATTATGTTGAAATCTATTATTAAAAATTTATGTTATACTAATTTATCTACATTAATTTTCCTAATTAATCACGTTTATTACTTAACAAATTAGATTAGGGTATTTATTATTATTCTTTCTTAATTTTGAATTGGAGTTGCTATAAACTTGACTCTAATGGGCCGGCAAAGAGGTAGTTGGAAATCAATTTTTGATGTGTGAGCCTTTTTGTGTTCTGTTTTTGATGTATGAAAGAGTTCATAAGAAAGCACATAGATTTCATTCCGATCTTTATACGAATTTCTGAATGCCGTTGACATTTTATTGTACCTTGTGTCGCTTCTCTATAAATTTGAATTTTCTATTTTTAATATAATTTTTTCACGATTCAAACAAAAACAACCCGTCTTATGAAAAAATGATCAATAACAAATTTTTGAAGGATAAAGCCAGAACTATTGGTCAAAAATGGCTGGTTAACGAACTCGTCCTTTGTTTTTAGGCCTTAAACCAGTGTGCTAAAGGGCAATCCAATCGGATAATTCCTTCGAAATTTATTGTGTTCACAGGCAACGCCAACGACGACGACAACGGCGACAGGCAGACACCGACGTAAAATCAATTTGTTCTCATTTAGTGAGTCCGAAAATGTCGAGATTTGATGAAATTCGCGAAAGTTAGTTTTCACATAAAACCAATACCTTCTCATTAAAATGAGAATGTAAAAATGTGGAATAAACTAAAACTGGAAAAAATATGTTTTTCCATGTTTTCAAATAATTGTATCTTGCACAAGAAATTTCTATAAATTTCTAATTTTATATTGTTGCTCACTACTAAAAACTGTTCCGAAAAATAATTAGTCATAATTTTTGAGCATGTTTGTTGAATCTTATGAATTTTTAAATTCAAAAACTGAACAGAAGACAAATCGATTTCGAAACTTTTACTTTTCTTTTTCCTGGTGCCAAAGCACAACTTTTTTTTGCTCAGTGCTGAGCTGAAATGATTCGTACTTAGATTCGTTTCATTCTGAATATTGATATTTTGATGTTTTCTGGAGTTAAACATTGCATCTTATGCCTTGAAAAACTTTTTCTTACAACGCATAATTCCATTTTCTATCGCATAATTTTGCATAATTATCAGTTTTTTCGTGCTCAATAAAAACATTTTCAACGTCCGAAAATACTTTCCTTAACCATGAGGGTGGTTTAGAACACATGTCTTTTATCCAAATGTTTCGAATGATTACTGTCCTTGAAATTGATAAAATTTCTATACTGAAGACTGTAGCGAACACGAAAATTAATTTTTTTGTCTTAAGAAAGGATGTTTTTTTTATTTCTAGGGGTGAATTTCCGACTTTTGTACAGTGTTCAATTTAATTACCTTTCGTTGAAGGACTGTGAATGATTCATAGGCGAAGAATTTTTTTTAATATACATACATACACATACATGCATTATTTGAAAAGTAATTACAATTTTTAAAATCCAAACTTTTCACTTTCTTAAAAATAACTCGGTTTTGATAATTTCAGAAAAGATCATGACTAGTTTTTTAGCTTTTTAGAATGAATTTATTATTGATTAAGGATGATTAATTAATATCAAAATTCTCATCGAATACAATTGAAGCGTGATGATATGGAAAATTTTCATTTTTATCTTCTGATAATTTACGTAATAAGTTACGAAATAAAGTGTCTTCTTTCACGTTCAAAAGGAGTTAAGAAGAATAAGCAGAAATTGCTTAATTGAAGGCAGGCTTTTCTTCACCGCTCATTATTTTGCGAAGAGAATTTACACAAGAAATATAATTCTCATCTAGATCTCGTGTTTGTAAGTATTGGTAGTCGAATTAAATTTGGACACGTCAACTGCTACGTTTCTCCATATTTCACAATACAAATAATGTAGATATATTCATTTGTCTTTTGTAGATGAATTCAACTGCTTCATATTTAAAGTTGAAATATTTTTTGTTGCAATATCGACTATTGCATTTTTTTCAGAATTCATATTTTTTTTATTAAAAATTAAACTTTTTGGTTGAAAGGGGAACTAATTTGGTAAAAATTCAATTTCTCTTATTGAAGATCCATCACTGAAGTTGAAAATTTATTTCTTTGGTTGAAAATTTAACTGTTCAATAGAAAATTTGTCTTTTTTGGTAAACAATTTTTTTCTTTAGTCAAAAATGCAACTTTTTCGTTGAAAATCAATCTGTTTCAGTTACGGATTCTACTAGTTTTTCAAAAATTCGTCTTTTTTGAATGAATTAAACTGTTTGAATGTTAAAATTGAAATATTTTGTATTTGAAAAAAAAACTATCACGTTTCTCGCTAAGAATTCGTCTTTTTTGGATGAAAATTCAACTAGTTAGTTGAAAGCTTTGAATAGCCTTTCTCTCTTCTTAAATTCTTCGTCTGCTCTTTTCTGTGCTTTAGATAGCATTTCCTTCTCTTGAAATTCTTGGTCTAGTCTTTCCCTTGCTTGATACAGGCTTTATATTTCCTTGAATAATGGGTCTTCTTTTTTCATGGCTTTACACGTTCTTTCTTCTTCTTTGGATTCTTTATCTTCCTTTTTCCTCTTCTTAAACATTTGTTGTAACTTTCGAACATTTTTAGAATTCGCATCTCTGCTTTTTTCCTCGACCACAAGAAAATTATGCGAGCTATAGCATTTACAAAATTCAAAAAAAAAAAAAAAATGAAAATTTGAAGCCAAACAATGCATGAAATAAAAAAAAATCAGAAAAAGAAAAACGTTGCTTTTTGCAAGCCCTACAAGATTGTCATAACAATTTTTAGAATTTTCTTGAAAAATCGAAAATTCAAATTTTGACCCAAATAACGCGAGATAAGAAAGAAAGTCGGAAGAGTAGAATTTGAGCTTTTAAAAAGTCGAATAAAATTGCCGTGGAACAATTTTTTATAGGACCAATCGCAAATAATTAAGATAATTTTTTAATCGTCTCTGTAACGATTTATTTGTATATATTATACGGTGCGCGCAGAGAATTGAGCGCTAAGCGCGAATATTGTGATGAAAATGTACTCCTTTTTAAAATGCATAAAACGAGAGTCAGAGTGACATAGGCTTATACAAAGATTCGCACTTGCAAATCACAGCAAACCACAACCATGAACATTAGGGCGGAACGAAAAAATATTTCATTTTTTCTTGGAACTCGGAGGGGATCCAAAAGTTTGGTGCCTGAATTGCTTACAAAAAGTTACAGATAAAAATAAATATATCTTATGTTGACGCATCCACAGTAAAGCTCAGAATAACAAATAATAGCGAATTTTTTGTTATTTTGGTACGAAATCAATTTTTAGATAAATGAAAAGGATTCGCAAGACTAGTATTTACAACTATAGTTATCCTCCAAAAACTATGCAGCAATAAACAAATCCTTATACATCTTCAATTGTCATTAAATTTGAATAAATTATACAAAATCATGGTTATCGACTAGTAGATGTTACTTTCATAAATTATTTATATTTTAGAGAACAGTTGACTCCTGAACGCAAAAACACGAATTTGCAAACAAAATATATTTTTCATCAAGAAAGATGAATTTTTAACCAAAGAAGACAAGTTTTTGTCCATAAAAGATGAATTTCCAACCCAGAAAGACAAATTTTTCAAAACAGAGATGAATTTTTAATCTTGAAAATTTGAATTTCTAAGAAAAAAGTTATTTTCTACCAAGAAAGGTGAGTTTTTCATCAAAAAAGGTGAATTTCTTGTCATAAAAGATGAATTTTCAACCAAATAGTTGCATTTTCAAAAAAGGATAGTTTCCAACCAAACAGTTGCTTTTATAACCAAATAGTTGGACTTTTAAGCAAAAGTGACGAATTTTTCAGAAGACTGTTGAATTTTCAATCTGAAAAGATGAATTTTCGACAAAAAAGATAATTTTCAACCAAGAAAGGTGAGTTTTCATCGAAATACTTGAATTTACATCAAAAGCTAATCATTTTTAACTTAACAGTTGTATTTACAACCACATAGTTGAATTTTCAAACCGAGAAGACAAATTTTTTAGAACAGAGCCAAATTTTCAACCCTAAAAATTTGAATGTTCAACAAGAAAGTTATTAAGAGATTTAATGCTTTCACGAAGATCCATTATAATAAAAGGTCTTTCGGGTTTCAATCGTGTGCAAAACTACAAATCTTGCCGACATTTCGTGCACATTGCAGTTCACTTCTTCAGGGCTAAAATTTGAGTTTACTAAAAAAAATATTTCTAACCAAGAGAAATGAACTGCTTACTAAAAAAAATTCATTTTCTACCCGAAAAGACAAACTGAAAAAAAAAGTTCATACAAACAGTTGAATTTACAATCCACCCTAACGAACATGTTGCAGCGAATGTCGATTTCTCTGTCTGTAGTGGATATCTCGGTCAATCATTGCGACTGATTTCCGTCACAAATTTTAGAACCAATGAGAAATCAGTAAAAATAAATTGTCTTCGTGAAACTGTTAGTACAGTAAATCTGTCATTTTTGTGGGAAAAAAATGACTGAAGCTATTTTATTTTATAAATCGTTAGTGGAGCATGTGAATAGCACGAAACCAAGTTTTCGGGATTCTCCCCTTTGGGGGTTTTGAAAAAAGTCAAAAAGTTTTTAGATTTGATTTTCCGTGAGAGCGGTAGGTCGTAGAGAAAAATTCTAGAACAAAAATTGTAGAGGACTCTATTATCTACAAATTATCTTATGAAGTCACTGAGCTACAACAAAAAATGCACGAAACAGAGGGCGCCAAAGTTGCCAAAAATTAGTTTTTGCTTTTTTTCAACCCGAAAAAAAATACTTTTATGGTCGAGAGGATTGAAAAATTGTAGAACAGGAAAAAGCCTTCAAAACAATACGACAGTTTTTTTCTTGCGATGCACCGTTTTTGAGATACGGCGCTTTGAATTTTTATATCAGGTTATATTCTTGAGAAGTACAGTAAATTTGTCATTTTTTTGTGAAAAAAAATATACGCAGCTATTTTATTTCATAAATCGTTATCGGGGCATTTGAATAACCTAAAACCAAAAAGTTAGACCCACCCCCCGTTATGTGTTTTCATAAAACTCAAAATGTTCTCAGATTTGATTCTCAATGAGCGGCATGTTACAGAGAACAATTTTTCAAACAAAAAATGTAGAGGACAGTATTATCTACAAATTATCTCATGCAGTCACTGCGCTTCAACCAAAAATGTACAAACTAGAGGGCGCCAAAGTTGTCAAAAATCAGTTTTTGCCCTTTCTCAAATTTTCTTGAAGAGAAAAATGTTCTTGCCATCGCGGTAATTCAAAAGTTGTAGAGCAACAAAAAACCTTTTTAATCTAATTGAATTTACCGCGATGGTAAAATTTTCCTTTTTGATTTTTCCCTTGTTATACAATATTGTCTCTAATGAGTCGGTCATACTAATTATTGAAAACACACTTTTCTCGGTTTCAAGATTTTTGTGCAATTCTGTTACACAAGATGACTTTGTTAGAGAATATTATTTTTAAGATTTTTCAAAAAGAAATGAAACTTTCATTGGCATTTTAATGGACATATTCTAAATGAGCACTGTAAAAAATGGAAACGAGATTCACAAGCGTTTGTAATTTTCGGGATGAAATTTTCGGTAATACTACCACACTGAGCGTGGTCTCTTTCCCATATTGAGGTTAGGGATTCTACACGAGCTTGTAAAATTACATTGCTACACATTGTAACATAACCTAAATTCTGCGATAACCCTACGTTTTATGTAGGTAATAATCGAGCCCAAATTTAACGTTGGGAATTTCCCAAACATGGTAAAATCGCAACCGTTTTTGAAAATCCAATAGGATATGTGAAATGCCAAAATGTAAATGTCAAATTATCAGACAGGAGTGGAACTTATCCAATGCACGTAATGAAATTCCAAAACTGAGTAAAATCCTACTTCGCGGTAATATCTCAAAAATTTAAAAAATGGAAAAAAAATTATTACAATTTGATTTTAATTATTTTTGTCCTCAATTGAATATATTATTTACTTCTTAAATATTTTTTCTCTGTAGATCAAAATAAAAATCTCATTTTTTTCAAAATTGGAAATGAAATAGGACTAGGGGAAGTTGACTTCAGTCTAACATCAGTCCAATCATGTTTAAGCCTAATGCGTGTAAGCAAAAGCATCTGAATTACGACGGCTAAATTTTAGATTGTCTAAATCATCAGTAATCGTGATATCTTTTTCCACGCGAGCATTGTTATTTTCGTGAAAAATAAAAGAAGAGAATGTAAAGGTAAGTGTAACGATTTTAACATACTGAAAAGAATAAGCATGATTGTAATTGTCCAAGTTATTTCAATGTTGTAAACATGGAGAATAGACATAAGGTAGGTTAATTATCTCTACCACACCATCTCTTTATACATGTGAAAATATTAATATAATTATTCAATTTCAATTTCATCAAATGGTTATATATATAAGGTTTCCGTCTGCTTGTTATTGCATTATGTTCTATTCTGGTTTTCAGAGGTTCTTCGGTTTGGTTAGACAAGCCTGCGGATCTAATGATCATCCGGATTCGAGAATCTTTGCCCAAGTTTACCGGCTCCTAAGTGTTTACTCTCTTGTCAAGCCTAGAAGAGGTAGCAATGTTGAAGGTGTCGAAATTCTTAATGCAATGTTGAATTACAGACATTGAAGAGGGGAAAAAGCACGAAGCATTGTGCGATGTTCTTGATAAAGCTATATCAGAGAATAACCTTGCCGTGGAGCACATTCCCAATTTTCTCGAGAGAGTCAGGGATCATGATCAGCTTATGTGCAGAACACCCGAATTCGTGCAAGGATTTGTTGCCGGGTATGTTGCATTTCGGACAAAGAAATTGACAGCATGTGCAGAATGCATAAAAAGTGTGCGAAGCGAGAGAAAGTTGGACGACGACATGAGATTCAAGCTGGTGGACAAATGAAACCGTGGAAGGTTGCAATATCCTTCCGAAAATCTGTACAAGTTAACAGACAATTTAGAAAACGTAATCTTGCACGTCCTGGCAGGAGGGAGCTTGAATCAGGATACTTTCATTCATATTTTCAGCAGCCTCGAGAACTGCGATACTCCACATGTTGGATGCAACGAGCATCGAAATTCGTTTACAAAATCAATTATAAGTTTTTATCTTGTAACTCGATCCCACTTCATAGCTAAGCGATACAACTCTATACACGATTCTGGTAGGAAGAAATCGCAGAAATGTCGGAAAGATTTGAAGTTGTAGGCTTGTGAGCTTGTCACAGTGGTGATATTTATTACAATATCCCATTACACGGGATTTCACATATTTGAGTGGATATATTTCTCAAGTCTTCTCATCATTTTCAAATATCTCAAGGAAATTTATTGTATTTTTCATATTTAAATGGATATGTTTTCCAGAATTTCTTTTCATTTTGAATGATATCGACGACATTGATTCTATTTTCCACATTTATTTTAGACCTGTATTGTGTAGAGCATATTTCAGTTCCAAACGGCTTGCAAACATCTCTAATGATACGTATACTTGCATAAGAATGTTAATCAGAGAAAAATCAGAGAATTTTAACACGATTTATTCATGTTGAATACAATACATCACGTTGTACATTAGGGTGGAGTAAAAATTATTGGATTAGTCAAATTGTTTGAGCTAAGCGAAACGAATTTGTAGGTTGAAATCCAGAAAAAGCAACAAAAAAAAATGTTTGAAATCCGTCAATATCTTCTGACACCTTCTTTGATTTTAAAATTCAAATTATTGAAAAAAAGTCCCTACTGCTTCGAAAATTATAACGAATTTTTTCTACATACAGTTTCTGCTAGTGAATAATAGTAAAAAATTACAAAGTAGAAAAAATTTTTTTCTCAATTTAGAATTTTTTCAAGATAGCCGAAAACATTTTTTTTTTTTGATTCAGTCCTATGCACACATTTTGAAACAAGTTGAATATGTGAAACCTAAAATTTATTCAGCATAAATCAAAGAAACATGCTATTATTTTTTTTAATCGAAAAAAAAATTTAGTGATGTTGAAGCGTTTAGAAAGTGTCAATTTTATGTTTTTTTGAGTGATTTT
Source organism: Melikaiella ostensackeni (assembly GCA_032362435.1). Taxonomy (NCBI): domain Eukaryota; kingdom Metazoa; phylum Arthropoda; class Insecta; order Hymenoptera; family Cynipidae; genus Melikaiella; species Melikaiella ostensackeni. The sequence goes on from JAUMHM010000083.1 coordinate 27,089,238, forward strand.
GACGACTTGCTAAGAGTAAAAAAATTTTATTTCGAACAAACAAAATGATAGCATGTTTCTTTGATTCAAGCTGAAGAAATTCCAGGTCCGAAATATTCAAATTTTATAAAAATATTTGCATAAAATTGAGCAAAAAATTTTGTTTCAATTTATAATTTTTTATTATTATTCAATAATTAATATTAAAAATAATCATTCAATAATTATTAATTTTCAAATTGAAAAAAAACATAAGATACTGACCGACTTCAAAATTTTCTTTCTTTTCGGCTTTATCCGGATGTCAACCCACAAAATTTGTTTCGCTTAGCTCAAACGATTGAACTAATTTTATCATTTTTATGCACATGTATAAACCCTATATATACACACATATATATATTTGCTTTTAAAAAGAGTGTATATTAATAAAAGTATAAAATTCATTTAAGTGATATGCGAGTTTCCCAATATCATAATTGTGGTGTAAAACAAAATATGATATAAATAAAGAAAGTCTAGATTAGTCATATTGTATAAAGCAAACTAATCCTCATAATAATGATCGACAATTTCCGCACTTCATGAAATAATTAACAAATAATTCACCATGCACAATTCATATTCAATAATCACAGTGCTTATGTACCACATCTGATTCGTTTTCTAACATTAAACTTCGTAACACCATCCTCTATGTTCAAAAATGCAATGTGGGAGAACTTGTCATTCATTAACCATTCCCATTCACGGTCAGAGGGCAAATTTACTAAACGTAAATTCTTCCTTAGCAG
>JAUMHM010000083.1:27143932-27160317 GCA_032362435.1 Melikaiella ostensackeni
AAAAGATCAAAAAAGAGAGCAAATGGAATAGATTGGTGAGATTCAGAATAGGAGAGGGGGTAAGAGCGTGTAGGTATTGGTTGAATGAAGATGATAATCTGTGTAGAGTATGTACGTATGAGCGGGAATCATAGCTGCATGTGTTAGAGAGGTGTACAAGTCACGAAGGGGAAGAAGACAGTATGGAAGACAGAATAAAGTGGATTTTGAATGAGAATGGACAGGGAGAGGAGTGGATGAAGAAGCTGGAAGAGTTGAGAAAGAGAGAAAGAGAGACAGAGAGAGAGTTGGTTGCACGGGGTAAGGAAAAGTTAAAAAATGGCTTCTAAAGAAGGAGAATAAGGAAGTACTGTACTGGAAGTACTGAGGAAACGGAAGCCCAGGGCAAGATCGCAAGCATCTAGGATTAAGAATAGTGGTTAAGACGATATGTAAGAAATTGTTGGAGAGGTAGTGTACAAGGATTGTCGATAAGAAAACATGTAATGGTTCTGTAAAGACTCTCATCAAATCCGTAAGAGAGAGAGAGAGAGAGAGAGAATATAAAGAAGTAAAGAAGAATATGGATTTAAAATAATATTATCGCTTGTATTTAAAAATTGTAATTTATAAACACACCTCTTTTTTCTCACATCAGGCAAGGATCTATTTAAAGGAATACGATCACTCGCCATTAAATTAAATCTATTAATTTGAAAAAGTTGCTGCATCACGTAAAAATCCTTTGATGGAATCAAAACTGGATCTCCATCCCTTCCTTCAAACGGTCGAGGATTGAACATATTCTTATTAATGAGATCTATTTGAGAAAATAAAGTCATCCTCAATTTCTTATTTAAAAATAAACTAATTTTTCATTTTTTCATTAATTTATAGCAATTATTTTCACCTTTAGTAATATTAGGACTTTTTAGAGGATCAACTGAATCCCCGATATAGTGGCCTACCACTACATGTATTCCTCTGCGATCTATATAATCCCTTCCTCTTCCCAACCTGAAAAATAATTAATCAATTAATAAATAAATTAGTCATTAAAAAATGAAAATTCATTTTGCATAGTTTGTAGAATAAAATATAAGTAGCAGGGTGTTCTAAAAAAAGGCTTTTTTTGAAATGGCATCCCAACAAAGTATTCCTTTTGGATTACATCCATTGACATAAAAAAAAATAATGATGTAAAAGAATCCATTAACAGCGAACATTGAAATAAAATGGGCAATTCTTTGGAAAAATGTGCTTGAGAGACACCTAAATATATTTTTTTAAATTTTACAAAAATGTGGGTGATGTATTTCACTAAAAATAAAACAATGGATATATTCCAAAGTGAAATAATTGATAAGCAATGGCAATTAAAATAAAATGAGCAATTTTTTCAAAAATGAGCTTGAGTGACTCCTAAATATTTTTTTCAATCTTGCCAAAATTCAGGGGAATTTTTGACACCAAAAGGAAAAATTTGTAGCGGAGCCATTTTAGATACAAAAAAGGAGCCCTTTTTTGGACCACCCTAAAGTAGCTATACAAACCGAAAAGATTCAAAATCTTCATCTTCCTGAGATCCATTTTTTGGCCAAATTAGAAAGAGGCCAGCTAGACACAGAGTCACTAATAAAATGGGCCAAATTCGGCACAGTTTACTAACTCTCGGCCACATCATTGCTTAATTAATTAACTTCCATTTTGGGTAACTTAATATCTCAATGAATGCCTGCTCTTCTTATTTGTTTAGGCGACAATTAATGAACTGTGGGGATTCCGAAACTATTTTTCTTCAGATTTCAGACAAATTTATCAGAGGAATTCGACTATCATTATCTTCAGTTTTTTGTCACCACTCTCTGGGGTCATCATCGGTTCATAAAAAAAATTTCTCGCTTTACTGCGCACTGAAAAAAGTAGATCGTTAGATTTGAAATTAATTGAATTATTCAAGCTAGAAAAACAAATTTTACGTTTAAAAAAAATTATTGAAGAAAAACGAGGTTCAAGAATAATTTTAAAGTTGTACAAAAATAGTAATAAACATTATTAGTGTCACCTTATAAAGAATAGCCATTTTGTTGCTTTTTTTACCTAAAATTGATATTTATCTGAATTTTGTCAAGCAAAGTGAACAGAGATACAATAGAGATTCTACAGTGCTTTAAAATTTGCACTTAAAAAATGTGGTCCAGTCAAATCAATGTTTCTGCTGGAACAAAATATATCCAGAAATTTTTTCAGGTAGATTTTAATTTTAATTTTTAAACAGTAAATTTATTTGCAAAAAATTCTGTGAAAAATACACTTTGTGAATCACTTGTAAGATACTGGTTCTACAAGGGAAAAAGCTTTTCAGATTCATGCCAAAATGTTTACATTTTTAATGACAAATTGTCATAAGCAATAATTTTTTCTTAATTACAGTTGTCGGAAAAAGCTGAAAAAAATTGTTTATAATCGTTGGGAAAGGAGGATGATTTTTCCTGAAAAATAATGAGATATGTTAATTGTTTGAACAAAAATTGTTTAAACTATTTGTATAAATATATGAGTCACAGAAAACAAATTGAATTAAGAAAAAAAGTATTCGTCACATGTACTATACATAATTTTTTCGTACAATCGAATGACGTAATCAGTTTTTCCGTGAATCACATATTTATACAAATCATTTAAACAATTTTTGTTTAAACAATTGGAAAATCAGATATTTCCTCATGAAAAATAATTTTTCATCAAATGCTCTTATCCCAATGTTAATTTCTCTGTTATACCATATCTATTGATCTACCCATGGTCCTTGATGAATAAAATTTTTTTTATAAATTTTCAGTTTATGACCATTTTTCGTCACCAAATACCATTTCAATAATAAAGTACAATGATTTTAGTACAGATTCATTCTCTTATACAACAAACTGATACACTGGGTATTAGTTCAAATAAATTGTTCAAAACATTTATATAAAATTCTACAAGCTAAAAAAAGTGTTATCTCAAACTCTCGTGTCCTACACGTCACTCCCAAATTATAAAAAAATGTGTCCTGATTTGGTACGGTTTCGCAGTATTGCCAATTAAGATTTTTTTAAACTATATAAATTGTTTAAAAATTTTTGATTTAGGACCATTCTTCGTTACCGAAAACTATTCCAATAATAAATCATAACGATCTTAACATAGAATAATATTTTTTACAAAAAACTGATACACTGGAGTATTTGTTGAAATAAATTGTTTATAACAATTATATATAACGTAAGACGCAAAAAGTTGCTGCTTTAAACTTTCATGTCCTACACATTATTCTCAAATAAAGAAAACAAATGTCTAAAGAATTTTCTAAGATTTTCCAATTTCTTTCTGAATTTCTAAAATTTCCTAACAATTTTTTCATACAAGAAATTAATGCACTAGAGTATTTGTTATTATGAATTGTTTAAAACAAACATATTTGATGTTAGAAGCAAAAAAGGATATTTTTTAAACTCTCATGTCCTACACATTATTCCCAAGTTGAAAAAAAAATTGGTATCATAATTTGTTACAGTTCTGAAAAATGGTTATTTACCTAACAGTTTTGAAACGATATTTCTAGCAACTAATCTTTCTTTCCAAGAAGATTGAGAGCAAAATAGCTGTCATGCTCCTTTCTTAACGCTTATAAACAAATTTTTTCAGATTATTCTGACAATCGTGAATATGAAAAAAATTATAGTTATAACACAATTTGTCATTAAAAATGTTAGCATTTTTTTGTAAATCAGAAAATTAGTTTTCCTTGAAGAACAATTATTCCTTGGTTCATTCACAAAGTGAAATTTTCACAGGATTTTTCTCGAAAAAATGTTATTGTTAAAAAAAATCTGCCCTTCCCCCACTCGGCCATTTTTGAATTTCGAGTTACAGAAAAAATGTTTTTGAATACTTTCAGCTTTACACCTTAAGGATTTATGAAAAGAAATCTAATTGCGGTAGTTTTTACAGCAAAGATAATTTATTAAAACACTGGCTTCTCTGAAAACAAGCTACCCTTAATTAACAAACATTAATTTCTCGTAAACATTTAGTCGTAAAGGGTTCTAGTGAGGGTCATTTTATAGATATTTTTATGCCCTACAAATCGCGTTCTTATAAATTTTTAGGTACCCTTCAACCGAAAACAAAAAGCCAAGAAAACGCATTAAAAAATCTTTTCAATTTTCACTATACTGTTAATTAACAATATACGCACAGGTCTGGCAGGACGTAGGGTTTCCCGATTTCATTAGAACTTCCACCGATTTTAGATTCTTCCAAAAAGTATTCATTGTAGTTTATCTTTAACTTAAATTAACTTCTTAAATATTTCTTATTTCATTAGGAAATATAAATAACATTAATTTTATCACAATGCCTACACGTGATGAAAAAATCCTGCCATCCCGAATGTGAAAAAATTACGAAAAAATAATCACCGAAACAGAAATTTCCTGAAGAATAAAAATTCCCGAAATCTTAAGTTCCTGAAAGAAGATAAAACTACCGAAAATGTCTATTCTCGAAATTTTGAAACTCGATTTTTCAAATTCGAGAAATTGTCAAATTCCTGAAATTGAAAATATCGGCAGATTACTTTTTTCGCTGATTTTAAAATACGGGTCTCAAAATTTTTAGAACAAACACTTTCGGTATTCTTATTTTCTTTCGGGACTATTTATTTTTCGAGAAATTTCTGTTTCGGGATTTTGAAACTTCGCCAGAATTATATCATCACCTGAATTCGAATATAAATTATTGCGAAAATTGTGACGACTGAAGAATCCCGAAAAATAAAATTCCCAGTACTGTGAAATTTCCGAAAAAGTTAATATTCGAAACGAAAAATTCCCGAAATTATAAAATAGCCGACAATTTAAAACTACCGAGTTGGAAAATTTCCGACAGGTAAAATACCTGACAGTTTATAATATTACCAAATCTGGAAATTTCCGATAATAGATAATTCCCGAAATTAAATTGCCGATAAAATAAAATATTTGACACTATAAAATTGCCAACACAAGAAAATTTTCGAATTAAAAAATTTCCGAATCGATAATAGTTTCAAAATCAAATATTAAAAATATCAGGACAATTTTACAATGAAATCTTTCAAAATTGAAAAATTTTGTATTGAAAGCCTTGACAGTCAATTTCAAATTTAGTAGTCTTAGATTTAAATATTCTAAATTTTTTGGTTTCCATTTTTGACATACAAAATGTCTGGTGTTTCAAATTCTTCGATATCGTAGAATATCAAATTGAAATACTTGATAATTGCACAATTTTCAATTTGAAGGATTTGTAATTGAACAATTTTGATTTAAATAGCTTCAGAATAAATTGGAAACAATAAAAAATTAAGAAAATATTCTATCAAATTCAAGCCTTAAAAACTAGAAGATTCTAGAATTAGGCATTGAAAATTAATTTTATTTGAAAATGTTCCAGAATATTAAACAATTCAAACACGAATCCAAAAAAAAATTGAATTGAAAGGCTTAAAATTGTGAATTTCAAAAATTGAAATCATAGCAATCTTCCTTTTTTCAATTTTTAATTTTCAATGTAGTATCTTAAGAATGTCTGATTTTTAGTTAAATATTATAAAAAATGAATCATTTAAAACTGAAAAATATTTGAATAGAAGATTTCAAGAGTGAATAATAATTATAAATGAAGTGTTAATAATTAAACGATTTAAAATTAAAAGATTGAAATTTTTGTTTAAAATCAAAAGAGATAAAAATTTAACTATCTGAAATTGATACCTCAGTAATTGAATAATCTCTTAAATTTTGAATGGTTACAAATTTAGAGTTCTGAATTTTCATGTGGAACGCTGAGTTCTACGTTTTTCCCTATTATAAGTTTTAATTTTGTGAGTGGAATTAAAATGGTTGAATTTTGAAAAGTATAACTGAAAATTTGAAAATTATTCATTTTTACACAATTTAAATTTATTTGAGATATTTAATATTTTTAATTGTTTGAGTATAAAAAAGTTTTAATATCACAATTCTTGGTAATTGCAAATTTTTTCACTTTTAAATAAAGTTCGGAGTCGTTTAATTTTTGACGTTTTTTTTGAGGGTGAAAATAACGGTGAATTTATTTTTCATAAGAGGAAGTTGCCTGACCAATTTTAATGTTAGATTCTAATTTTTGTATGAAATAATTTAAAATTCTAGAAATTCAGAGGCTTTGACTGGAAACATTCAATTTAGTTTTCAATGTTAAATTTTCAGATCTTAGTCGGCTTAAATTGGAAATTATTTGAATTCAAAAGTTTTCAATTTTCAATTATTCAATTTTGAACGTTTTGAAAATATGCTATTTTCGTAATTTTAATCTGGAATCATTCAGTTTCAAGATTTTTCAGTTCAAAATAAAATTGTTCAATTTCGAACGCTTCGAATTAGAAATAATACAATTTTTATTCCTTTGAATTTTGAATGATCCAATTTTCAAAAGTCTAATCTGAAATTATTAAATTTTGAACGTTTTGAAATTATGCTATTTTCGTAATTTCAATCTGGAATAATTCACTTTCGAGATTCTTCAGTTCAAAATAAAATTGTTTAATTTTAAATGCTTTGAATTGGAAATAATACAATTTTGATTCATTCAAATTTTAAATGACCCATTTTTCAAAATTCTAATCTGAAATTATTCAATTTTGAATGTTTTCAAATCATCCTATTTTCGTAATTTTAATCTGGAATCATTCAGTTTCAAGATTTTTCAGTTCAAAATAAAATTTTTCAATTTTGAACGCTTCGAATTAGAAATAATACAAGTCTAATTCCTTTGAATTTTAAATGATCCAATTTTCAAAATTCCAATCTGAAATTATTCAATCTTGAACGTTTTTAAATCATCCTATTTTCGTAATTTTAATTGGAATCATTCAGTTTCGAGATTCTTTACTTCAAAATAAAATTTTTTCATTTTAAATGCTTTCAATCAGAAATAATACAATTTCAATTACTTTGAACTTAAAATGATCCAATTTTCAAAATTCTAATATGAAATTATTTGATTTTGAACGTTTTGAAATCATCCTATTTTCGTAATTTCAATCTGGAATCATTCAGTTTCGAGATTCTTCACTTCAAAATAAAATTGTTCAATTTTGAACACTTTGAATTAGAAATAATACAATTTCAATGGCTTTGAATTTTAAATGATCCAATTTTTAAAATTCTAATCTGAAATTATTCAATTTTGAACGTTTTGAAATCATCCCATTTTCGTAATTTTAATCTGGAATCATTCAGTTTCGAGATTCTTTACTTCAAAATAAAATTGTTCAATTTTGAACACTTTAAATTAGAAATAATATAATTTCAATTGCTTCGAATTTTAAATGATCCAATTTTTAAAATTCTAATCTGAAATTATTCAATCTTGAACGTTTTTAAATCATCCTATTTTCGTAATTTTAATCTGGAATCATTCAGTTTCGAGATTCTTCACTTCAAAATAAAATGGTTCAATTTTGAGCGCTTTAAATTAGAAATAATACAATTTCAATTGCTTTGAATTTTAAATGATCCAATTTTTTAAATTCTAATCTGAAATTATTCAATTTTGAACGTTTTGAAATCATCCTATTTTCGTAATTTTCATCTGGAATCATTGAGTTTCGAGATTCTTCACTTCAAAATGAAATTGTTCAAGTTTGAACGCTTTGAATTAGAAATAATACAATTTCGATTCCTTTGAATTTTAAATGATCTAATTTTCAAAATTCTAATCTGAAATTTTTCAATTTTGAACGTTTTGAAATCATCCTGTTTTCGTGATTTTAATCTTTATTCATTCAGTTTCGAAATTCTTCAATTCGAAATAAAATTGTTCAATTATGAACGCTTTGAATTAGAAATAATACAAGTCTAATTCCTAAGAATTTTAAATGATCCAATTTTCAAAATTCCAATCTGAAATTATTCAATTTTGAACGTTTTGAAATCATCCTATTTTTGTAATTTCAGTCTGAAATCATTCAGCTTCGAGCTTCTTCAATTAAATTCAAAATCAGAAATGACAGAATTTCAACTTTTTCTTGTGAAATTGCCCTATTTTCAAAATTTCAATCTGACATTTGTCAGTATTGGGCGCTTCTGACTAAAAATTTTTTTAATTGCAAAGACCTTCAGCCCCAAACTATTAAAGTGTAAACGCTTCTACTTAGAAATGATACCGAACGCTTATTTTTACGATTAAGTAATAAAAGGTTGATTTCTTAATATGAAGGTATTGAAAGGAAAAAACCTAAGCTTTCCTTCCAGACAAGAAAAAAGAACCCTGAGTAAGAAAAAAACCCAATTTATTGTTGATTCGCAATTTAGAAGATCAAATTTTTTTCAAAAAATACTTATAATTAATGAAAAGGTTATTAAAATTGGTAATAACAGAGTTAAGAATCACCAAAATTAATGAAACTTTAGAAATAAAGGACTTCTAATATTTAATTTTACATGATTAAAAGTCTGATGATTTGATGAACTGAAAACTTTTCATTTCAATTTCAAATACTTTAAATTCAGAAGAGTCCTGATGCTTTGGATGCTTGGATTTTTTGGTTCAGTATTCAATATTAAAATTGAGAAAGTTTTAACTTTTTAATTTGAATGACCTGGAAAAATGTTATAGATTAAAAACACATTAACTCTTATTAGTACCACTCAAAATAAATTACTTTGAAGTATTACTGTTGATTTTACTTACATTTTCGTTCATGCTGATCGGAATTTCCGACCTATGAATGAAACATCCTGTAGATTCACACTGTAGAATAAATTCCCTTTCACCTGCGCGTTTGGCGTTTGGTTCACAAAACGAACTGACTCTTTGAAGGCTCTTTGTGCCTTGGTAGCACTTACTTTCAGCCTAAAATGCTACTGAAATTGACTGCTGCAATTTCTCACTTGAATCCGTTTGTTCCAGGTGGTTTCAATGCCATTGAACCGATCAATGAGAAAATAAATCTTCAGGATCGTATAGATCATTTTTCGGAGAATCAATTGTGATCGACGCACAGATCGCGCGCAGCGATCGTGCCTCGCATCGTCTTCTACGGATCGCTACCCGGACTGAAATGCCAAATGGCTGACTCTTCAGTAATTCCCTGACGTCATTTCTATAGTCTGGAATGGAAAAGTCACCTCACACAACAGGTCAAAATCCTTAGAGTAGTTAACAGGTGCACTCTTCCACAGAATAGCGCTTGAAAAAAAAAAGTAATATGAAAAATAAAAATTTTAGAAATTAAATTCAGAAACAATCTCGGAATAAATATAAATTTCAATTCTTCTTCAACTTCGAACAATCAAAATTAACTACGAAATTTTTTGAAATTGAAAAAAAAAATTCAATGATAAAATCCATTGACGCGGTGAGCTTCGATGGAACTCAACTTAAAAGTTCTATTTTTTTCTTAAAGATCAAAATGAAATCTAATTTATTATGAAAATTTTTTGTTTACTAAAAAATTAACGCCCAAAAAGTTCGAAAATCAAAAATAAACTTCGAAACAACCCACTTTTACGGATCATTAGAGACAAATGTACAATAAATAAATGTTTCGAAGCCAATTTAGACTTCCTCATCAAGGGTAATTTATAGGAAAACTACAGTTACAAATAATAATACGTATATTAATTAAATTCAAGTATTACTTGAAAATAAGACAAGAGAATTTAAAATGAAATGCTGTTCGGTCAATTTTTCCATCCCCTTAATAATATCAAAAATCTTTAAGATCGAAATGAAATCTACTTTCTTATGCAAATTTTGTGTGCGCTAAAAAAGAAACACCCAAAAAGTTCAAAAATCAAAAAAAAGACTGCTAAACTACCTACTTTTACGGCTCATTGGAGACAAATATACAATACATGTACAACAAAATGAAAAAAGAGGTTGAAGAATAAAGAAAGAGTCAACGAAACCAGCCTCTCACTCTTTCTTTTCTCCGCCTTTTCTGTACTAATGGGGACCAACATGTTTTAAAGCCAACTTAGACTTCCTCATCAGGGGTAGTTTATAAGAAAACTGCAGTTCTAAATAATGAAACCTATATTAATTAAATCCAAATGTTACCTGAAAATAAAAATGAAGAATTTAATATCAAATGCTGTTTGGTCAATTTTCCCATTTCTTTAATAATATCAAAAATCGTTAAGATCGAAATGAAATCTACTTTCTTATGAAAATTTGTTGTGTACTAAAAAAGAAACACCCAAAAAGTTCAAAAATCAAAAATAGACTTTGAAACTACCTACTGTTGCGGCTCATTAAGTCATTAGAGACAAATGTAGAATAAATGTACAGAAAAAAGAAAAAAGAGGGAGAAAAAGAAAGAGTGAGCCATACTAGCCTCCCAGTCTTTCTTTTCTCCGTATTTTTTATACTACTGTGGACTAACATGTTTCGAAGTCAATTTAGACTTACTCATCATGGATAATTCATAGAAAAACTACAGTTATACATAATGAAAGCTATATTATTTAAATTCAAATGTTAACTAAAAATATAAATAAAGAATTTAGTATCAAATGCTGTTTGATCAGTTTTTCCATTCTCTTAATAATATAAAAAATCTACTTTCTTATGACAATTTTTTGTGTACTAAAAAAGAAACATCCAAAAAGTTCAAAAATCAAAAATAGACTTCAAAACTTCCTAGTTTTACGGATCAAGAGAGACAAATGCACAATGAATGTACAACAAAATAAAAAAAGAGGGAGAAAAACAAAGAAAGAATAAGCCTCTCACTCTTTCTTTTCTCCGCCTTTTCTATACTACTGGGGACCCACATGTTTCGAAGTCAACTTAGACTTTCTCATCAGGGGTAATTTATAGGAAAACTACTATTACAAATAATAAAACTTATATTAATTAAATTCACGTGTTACCTAAAAATAAAAATTAAGAATTTTACATCAAATGCTGTTTGATCAATTTTCCCATTTCCTTAATAATATCAAATATCGTTAAGATCGAAATGAAATCTACTTTCTTATGAAAATTTGTTGTGTACTAAAAAAGAACCACCCAAAAAGTTCAAAAATCCAAAATAGGCTTCGAAACTACCTACCTTTACGGCTCATTAGAGACAAATTCACACTAAATGTACAGCAAAAAGAAAAAAGAGGGAGAAAAAGAAAGAGTGAACCATATCAATCTCCTAGTCTTACTTTTCTCCGTCTTTTTTATGCTACTGCGGACCATCATGTTTCGAAGCCAATTTAAACACCCTCATCAAGGATAATTTATAGGAAAACTACAGTTGTGAATGATAAAACCTATATTAATTAAATACAAATGTTAACTAAAAATATAAATGAAGAATTAAGTATCAAATGCTCTTTGATCAATTTTTCCGTTCTTTTAATAATATCAAAAATCTACTTTCTTGAAAAAATTTCTCGTGCACTGAGAAAGAAACATACAAAAAGTTCAAAAATCAAAAATAGACATCAAAACTACCTACTTTTACGGGTCATTAGAGACAAATGTACAATAAATGTACAACAAAATGGAAAAAACAGGGAGAAAGACTAGGAAAGAGTTAGCCAAACCAGCCTGTCACTATTTCTTTTCTCCGCCGTTTCTATACTACTGGGGACCAACGTGTTTCGAAGCCAACTAGACTTCCTCATCAGGGGTAATTTATAGGAAAACTACAGTTATGAATAATGAAACCTACATTAATTAAATTCAAATATTACATTTCCTTAATAATATCAAAAATCTTTGAGGTCAAAATGAAATCTACTCTTTTATGAAAACTTTTTATGTACTAAAAAAGAAACAGCCAAAAAGTTCGAAAATCCAAAACATTCTATGAAACTACCTGCCTTCACGGCTCACTAGAGACAAATCTACAATAAATTTACAATACTACTCGGGACCAACATGTTTCAAAGCCAATTTAGACTTCCTCATCAGGGGTAGTTTATAGAAAAAGTACAGTTAGAAATAATGAAACCTATATTGATTGAATTCAAATATTACCTGAAAATAAGACTAAAGAATTTAATATCAAATGCTGTTTGGTCAATTTTCCCATTTTCTCGATAATATCAAAAATCGTTAAGATCGAAATGAAATCTATTTTCTAATGAAAATATTTTTATACTAAAATAAAAAACACCAGAAAGTTCTGTGTACCTGTGCATGGCAAACTTTTTTAACCAAATTTAAGAGAGATTTCTTAAAGAATTTTCACCTTTTTCACTTGAAAAATTAAATAATCTGAACAGATTGGCTCTAAATCAACCTTTTAACCTTGATCTTGGCACTGTGATCTATTTTTTCATTGTCAGTTTTATTAGAAGTTTCTTTGTTCCTTTTATTGTTAAAGTCAAAACCTACGTTCTTGTTCCTCCCGGTTGAAGCCAAAAAGAATTTTTCTGTGAAAAACCTGTTTCTCATAAAGTAAAATTTTTATTTAAAAAGTGGATTATTGTCTCTATGTTTCAAAAAAATCACCAAAATTTTAAATTTTACTAATTAAATCTTATTGAAAATGAAATTTTTTGACCATCTACATTCTGTTCTTGACGAAATTCAAATTTTTATCCAATTAGTGCTGTGGTGAATTGTTAAAAGACTTTGGATTACAATTTTTTTATTATCTACGCAGGAAGTTAATTTTTATTCCATTCTGATTCTTCTGTTTTTAGTATTATGGATTTCAATGAAATTAATAAAAATTGGGGGAACATGATGGATGTCACTAGAGGTGAAAAATATTAAAGAATTTTTCAATTAGTAAAAAAGTGAAATTGGATGCATTACAGAAAGATTTATTGATAAAGTGCAAGATTCATGGGTTTTCCACAAAAAAAAATATTTGATATTAATAAAAAAGTAGATTTCGACTTTAGCAATGAAAAAATTAAGAAAATTTCAATGATATTGCCAATAAATTTAGGAAACCTATTTTGAATTTGGTTTAAAAAGTTTTTCATACACAGATACACAGAAGTTTTTGGTATTTCATAAGAAAGTAGATTTCATTTCGATCTTGAAGATTTTTGATATTAATAAGAAAATAGAAAGATTGACCAAAGAGCATTTGATATTGAATTCTTTCTTTTTATTTTTAGGTTATATTTGAATTTAATTTATATAAGTTTCATTATTTATAACTGTAGTTTTCCTATAAATTACCCCTGATAAGGAAGTCCAAATTGGCTTCGAAACCTGTTGGTCCCCAGTAGTATAGAAAAGGCGGAGAAAAGAAAGAGTGAGAGATTTTTTTGGTTGACTCTTTCTTCCTCTCCCTCTTTTTTCTTTTTGTTGTACACTTATTGTACATTTGGCTCGAATGAGCCGCAAAAGTGGGTAGTTTCCAAGTCTATTTTTGACTTGTGAACTTTTTGGGTGTTCTTTTCTAGTACTATTAAGATTTCTTCTAATTGAGGTATTAATGATTACTTCAATTTACCAATAGATATATATTTTATTCAAATATAGTATATTTTCTGTTTACATAAATTTTATAATAATTTTCTCAGGTTTCTTCAAGTCACAATTAATTCAAAAGTAAATCTAGTACTTATCCAAAAATAAGGTTGCCAAAATGTTTTACATACATTTAGTTTAAAGAAATGATACCTTCGTTACCTATAAAAAATGGTACTCAGAGAAAGATAACATATACATAATACGTGCATTCTGTTATTATGTTCTATAACATATAAGTATAATAATAATATATAAGTTAATATAAGTACTCTATTAATTTTTTTGTTACTAGGTTTTCATGCTGAATTTTTTCTAATTTTATGACTTTTACAGACGTTCTTGCTTTTAAATCTATTCAATATATTTTTTAGTCTACTAAATATATGGTTTTTGAAATATACTGTTGAAATAATCAAAATGTCATCCTGGTACTTATCTAAAAATAGGTTTCCCAAAAAGGATTTGCATACGTTGAGGTAAAAGAAATGATTATAATACCCTCGCTAACTACAAAAAAGGTACTCAGAGGAAGATGCCATGTACAAAATATATGCGTTCTTTTATTATGACCATTAAGTATTGCATTAATAATTTTTCAGGCTTGGTTTTTATTTTTAACTGTTGATATCTTTATGATTTTCATATTTGAAGGTAAAAATATTTTTCTATCTTATCATTGTATCATTGGACTAATTGCTGAATCTTGATATTTAAGACTAAAACTTTCTGAATGATTTTCCTGAAATCCATTGACATTCTCCGAACATGTGGTTTTTACGAGGGGTAAGTTAGACAATACAGTCGTTAAAAAGCAACTGTTTTGCCTAACATTGGGATAGCTATGTAGCAAAAAAATAAAGGGTCTTAATCGCTCGTCTCTCCTACAAGTGGTTTAAAATGAATTTCCAAAAATATGAAAATTTCTTTAAGGTCTTTTGTTGACAGTTAATGGCAGTTTACGGCGTGACTTTGAACACTGTACTTCGTATTTCTGAAGTTTCTTTCCGATTAAAATCCAAAAAAAATATTCCGTGTGAAAAATCCATTTCTTATAAATTGAAATTTGTATTTAAAAAGTGGATTTCTGTCTCTATGTTTCAAAAAATTAACAGAATTTTGAATTTCAATAATAAAATCTTATTGATGATCAAATGTTTTGACTATCTATTTTGTGTTCTTGACATAGTTTAAATGTTTGTTCAATTAGAGCTGTGGTGAATTGTTATAAGACTTTGGATTACAATTTTTGGATTTTCTACGCAGGAAGTTAAGTTTTTATCTTTTCTGATTTTCCTGTTTTTGGTATTATGGATTTCAGTGGAATTGGTAAAAGTTGAGGGAATGTGATGGATAAGATTGGAAGAGCGGTAAAAAATATTAAAGAATTTTTCAATTATTAAAAAACTGAGATTGGATGCATTACAGAAAGATTTCTTGATAAAATGCAAGGCTCATGGGTTTTTTCAAAAAAGATATTTGATATTAAATTCTTTATCTTTATTTTCAGGTAATACGTGAATTTAAATAATATAGATTTCATTATTTATAACTGTAGCTTTCCTATAAATTACCCCTGATGGGGAAGTCCAAATTGGCTTCGAAACATGTTGGTCCCCAGTAGTATAAAAAAGACGGAGAGAAGAGAGAGTGAGAGGTATGATTGTGAGATGGTATGATTGTCTCTTTCTTTTTTCTTGTTGTTGCACATTTATTGTACATTTGTCTGTAAAAGTGTAAAAATTGCTATAAAAGTGGGTAGTTTCGGAGTCTATTTTTGATTCGTGAACTTTTTGGGTGTTTCTTGTTTTGTACACAAGAATGTTTCATAAGGAAGTAGATTTCATTTTGATCTTTAAGAAATTTTAAGAGAAAGACATTAAGCAAAGATTCGTTCCAATCAATAGGGTTGCCTGTGAATATTAAAAATTTCTTTTAATTGTGGTGTTAATGAATAACTCAATTTACCAGAAGATATCTGTTTTTATTTAAATATAGTATAAAAATTTGAGGAAGTTCGCATTTTTTAGCAATGTGTTATTGTCTTGGATTATTACCTCTTTCTATTTTGAAAAATGGAATAATCTGAATAGATTGGTTCTAGATCAACCTACTGAAAATTCCCTTTTTTTAAACATCGAAGTGAAATCTACTTTCTTATGAATAATTTTATGTGCTAAAATAGGATACAAAAAAAAACTGACAAATAAAAAATAGAGTTCCAAACTACTTCATTTCCGGCTCATTAGAGACAAATGTACAAAAAAATGCACAAAAAAAGGGGGGAGAAAAAGAAGGAGTCAACCAAACCAACCCACAGTGACACATTGGGACAAAACTGGATTTTTTTGGACAAATCAGTCTACAGGTCACAATTTTTATCTGATTTGGACGTTCTTTCTATAAACCAAAGCTGATTGAATTCCGCAGAAATCCCTGAAATTCGATTTTAACATTTTTGTTTTTAGAAAAAACTGTGTGGAGAAAAAAGTGAAAAAATGCATTTCCAACAAAATAATTTTTCATAAAATTTGTTATAAAACAATTTTTCATATAATTACCAAATCTAAGATTTGTGCTCAGGAATCAATAATATTTCTCGACTATAATTGCTTCGATTCGATATTTGAGTAATCTAGTAAGGAAAACTATAAATGAATATTTTCTACAAAAAAATATACAAAATATTATATTTTCATATGGGAAAATATTTTTCTTACCTGGAATTGAAATGCGTCATACCACCTTGGTCAAAAAGTTTTAGGACTTCATTTTTAAAATCAAAAATACAAGTTCATTCATCATAATCGATATTGTCGCCTACAAAGTACTCCCCATCGACTGCAACGCACTCATGCCAGCGCTTGATCCAATCCTCGAAACATTTTTTATAATCGGTT
>JAUMHM010000083.1:27182316-27192700 GCA_032362435.1 Melikaiella ostensackeni
CAGTGTACAAAGTTCATTGTAATCACTCGATTTTCACCTTGCAATCACTTTGCAATTTCACAGTGCAATCACTTGCAATAATGCAATCGGTGTACACCGAATTTTGAAGTTATATGCCCATCGTTGTGGTTGCTTGTTTGTTATGTCTTCATCTACTTTATTAAATTTTTTAGTCCTTTTTACAAAGTGTGACTTATTATTTTTCTACAAAAATTAATTTCTTTGGGATGCATTGTAGAGGATTTAAAGAGATTGCGGCTAAAGTTAGTTTTCAAGTATTTTCTCGACTGCGCGCAAAACTTTTATTTCCACGCGAACTGCATTCACAACACCACGTGCTTGACGTACGAAGTATGCAAAGTGTAAATGAAAGCGCTGGTTAAAAACTCGCCGGTTTCACTAGTACTCTAACCAGGTGCGTTTGAGTGCAGGTGACGTCAGATATTTAAATGAAGTTTGTTTTTCCACGAACACGTATCCGCGCCAGAGCTCTTCTTTAAAATCTTTGAAAAGAATCTCCATTCGAACGTAAACACCGAAAAGTATACGTACATTTACACATACATCTAAAGAGCACCGTTTTTTGCGTTAAGTTCTCGCTTTTAATGAAAGGTATTACGCAAACCTTGGCCTCGTGTGACCAGGGAAGTGCATAATTTTATCTCCTGCTTTTATCTTCGCTTATCTCAAATGAGATCTCTTAAATGTCTTTTGGTAAAATTTATTTTCATGTGGATATATCAGTTTATGGAGAATAAATTAGTGTCCTAAATTTTATTGCGTAAGGGACATAGTAAAAGAATTTAAGCATTTAGAGTCACTTTAAAAGTTAATAATATGTGTATAAACCGAGGTATAAACTTAATTGATTGTCAATTATAGTTTACGAATTGAATCTATTGAATAAATTACGGAAACCTATAGTCTACATATTGTAATAAAAATTTGTTGGTCAACTCATGTCTATTTACAATGGATTTTTCTCATTTTTGCGCAGTAAGTAGCGATCGATCCAAAGTGTCGGAAGGACGCGTTGAGCCTAGTTAATGCAAAGGGTGGTTTCTCGTGCGAGACCGGACGTCAAAGTTCGCGGACCGACCTGGGTACTTCGGACTTCCTAATTATTGAAATTTCGCACTCCTCGAGAACTTGCTTGTACCATCATCTATATATGAATCCTCATAATGATCTGTACGCGGTGATCACCAGACGCGTCTGTTCCGCCCATAATCATTCCTTACATTAGCATAGATCCTCAAGGGTGAATAGGAATTACACAATTCAATTCTATTATTAGTTCAGTTAACAAGGAGAGGTCGTGAGATGCGGGGCACCGATTCGACTGTAGCTTTGCAGGGTGAAATTAAATCAAAATCCATTAGACCCTTTTTTCCGATCCAATGGGCCTTAGTTTCCGAGATATTTAGGTTTTGATTATTTATGCTTTCGAGCCCATTGTATCGAAAGAAAAAATACATATCTAATGGATTTTGATGCTTTTTAATCCTGTTAAACCCCAGCGGAATCAGCATCCCGCATCTCGCGACCTCTTCTTGTGTAGTAAGTTTAATCAGCAAGGTTTAATTGCTTTTACATAGATTCAAATTACCTTACTTGAATGAATAATTTTAATTCTAACTTTTTAACGATCAAGGAGTAGTAAAGTGACTCTTGAAGTCTCGGTTCAGTAAAAATGACAAATTTCGCATGTAAGTGTAAAATGAATCGTCGAATAGGAAGCTGTCGGTGGGAGGGGGAGGGAGTTTAGTAGGATCGTAAAGTGTTTTCCATAAAGTTATGGCTTAGGAACAATGTCTCCATTCCTCCTGCTTTTCATTATCAGGCTTCCTTCTTCGACTCTGCGACGACGACAGAATGAAATTCTCTCGAGGGCGTGCAAAGTTTTACGAGCCTCGTACCTTGATTAACTTAACGAGCTCGACGGCCAAGCAGCAAGCGGCACTCGAATCGCGAGAATTATCGCTATGGATCTCGTTTAATCCGAACCTGCCTTGTAATTGTTACAGAATATTATATTGTGATATTATAAGAATAATGGCTCACTTCCGATGACAGCGACGTCGACGCTGTTTACCATCGCCAAATCCCGCATGCACTTAACCGATAATTCTTCTCAAACTTTCAGCGCGCTTTTTAAGCGTCAAGCTTTATTCAGTAGCATCCTAATATTTATGAGAGAACACCTTTTCCATGAAGAGATGATTTAAAGCCGTGAGTAAAATTGGTAAATATTCAAAAACACGTTTTGCACAAATTCAAATTTTAACCTGTAGAGTGGAACAGTTTTTAATTGTAAGACTTCAAGATTGAACAATCTTAAAACTATTCAAAATTTAATAATTTTTCAACTCAGTAATTTTAAAAATGCTATGGTTTACTTTTTTAAACTACAAACGCTCAAAATTGTACCCTTTTAAATCTAAAGCCTTGATAGTAGTTAACAGTTATAAGGTTAATAAGTTTAAAATTGAATAATTTCGGATTGGAGCTTTATGAATTAGACAATGTAAAATAATTTTAAAATTAAACGTTCTAATTAGACAATCTCAAACTTGATCGTTTTCAATAACAATTCTTCAACATCGAAGAATTTGCAATTGAAAATTTTAATGCGGAATTTTTTTCCCAGCTAAAGATTAAAGCCATTTCACAATTCAATTTGGAATGATTTGATTTTAAAAGCATCAAGCACGCAATTTGATCATTATTTCTTTTTAACGATTCTAATTTAAAAATTATTAAGTTTTAAACATAGCTTCGAATCTTTTTTCTGTCAATGCTTTGTACTTTAAAGTCTTCAGTTTTTAATGTTTTGAATTTTAAATTATTTCATTTTAAGGTTTTAAGAATGATTGCGGAATATTACAAGATTAAAAATAGTATTGAATGTTTTTTCGAAATCGTTAAATTCAAAAGAACTTCCGATTTCAAATTTCTTGATTATGAATGCTTAATTTTGAAATTGTTTAATTTCGATAGCTTCAAAATGAAAATAGTTCAATTTAAATGGCATTCAGTTTGAAAAGAACATTGTAAGTGATTCTCATTTAAAGACTATCTAATTTTCGAGGCTTCCAATTAGTACATTTAATTTTGAAGGCCTTAAAAATTGTACAATAATTTTGAATGTCTTTTTTTGTTACTGTATAATTTTAAAGTCCTTTTAGAATTAAATTTATTCAAATTTGAAGGCTTCCAATTAGTGATTGCCTAGTGTTGAATGTTTAAATGTAATATTGCTGAATTTTAAATGTTTTTATTTTCAATTTCAAGTGCTTCGAATCCAGGAGCTGGCAGCTTTGAAAGTTTGGTTAAAAAATTTTTTGGTGCCTTCATTCAAATAAAAGAATCGTTTTTTCGTGGTTTAAAATACAATTTATTTCATCAGAAAAAAGTTTGTTTGATTCAAACCAATGTTAGTCCTTGACCCCATAGCAAAATGAAGATTTCTTTAATTTAAACAAATTTCGTTTGAATCAAACAAACGTTTTCTGTGAGTGCAATCGAAAATCGAAGAAAACAAAACAGATTAAGGGCTGAGGACACAACGTAAAAGAGTTGGTAACTTAGGCCCGTTTATTCTCCCTCCTTTTCTTCTCGCAAATTGCACCTTCCCTTTCTACTTAACGTGAACTCTTCTTTTTAAATTACTCATCAGAACAAGTAGAGTGTAATTTTTTAAACTGTCGCACGTTGACAGGCAAAGGGTCTATTCCGGACGATCGATGTGAGCTCGGCTTCGAGGTTTTTTTCGGGAAAGGAGCAAAGGTTTCGAGAGTTTAAAATGTGAAGAACCGGAAAAATTTTATGAGAAAGTATACAAAGCGAGCTGTCATTACATAAATTATTTCATGTTCGACTAACTTTCCACTGTGACTGCTAAACGTTTCCTTTTGATTAAACATTCCGCCCAGCCTGATTTATGCCTCGTTAACGGATATCCATAAATACTTGAATTCCAAACATGGGATCGCGATAATTGCGTTGATTTCGTCCCGTTTGTTTAGGGATATTTGAGTTGTTAATTTATAGATTATCATAGTGAAATTATCAGTCGTTACGTCTTTCTTCTTTTTATCAGTTGGCAGTAATAAATCTGTCTTATTTATAATATTTTTTTTTCTTTTGGTACACGAGTCCTTTGGGACTTCCGAAATGGGAATGAAAGCATTGGCTGTCACAGCTTCCAAGCAAATTTTAAATTAATGGAATTTGAAATCAATCCCTGCTTGGATTTATTTTACTGAGTCACAAAACCGATCGATAGAGAGGAAGCTCTGATAATACGTTATCGGGCGTATTTCATTCACCCAATTCCCCATACGAATGACCCTGATTTCATGAGATGTCATTAGGAAATATGTCGGTCGCGGCTACTTTGTCGAATAGGTTTTTTATCTTGGTGCACCTTTTGCCGTTTCACCCTATGTGGAGCGTAAAATGTATGTTCGCTCTTATCGCACCTGCTTATCGCCCTGACTTTTACACTTCGCGGTAAGCCCTGCGAAAGGTATTCGACTTTTCCTACAGTTTCAAACATCTCAAGATAACGGGCATCGTGAAGATACCTAGTCTGTGGCCCATTTTCTCGCTATCGCCTTTTTCCTCACTTTCGCCGACTTGCTAAACTTTTAACGCATCCTAACTTTTAGATATCGGATCTTCAATTTTCGCGAAATGGTTCAGCATATTTAGTCGATTAATCTTGAGAGAAAATTCAATGTTCGAGGGAAGTCATTGATTAACTTAAGTTCAAAATTAACCTTATTTGCTAATCGAATTTTCAGTCAGAGCACTCACTAAATCGAAAAGTGAATCAAAGCATTACACAATGGAGAAACAGTTGGCAATACATAATTACACATTGGGAATTACAATTTCATTCACATCCTCCTGAGTAAATGTCATTTGCTTTTTCATTGTGCAACGATTTGATCCACATTTGAATCAAAATTTGACACCTTGGGATTTGGTATGTAAGTGATTGATTGGAGAGGTTATATGTTATGTACACGCGTGATAACAAGACGAATATAGAAACTGATACCTATACAAAATTTAATTAACAAATCGATTTGAGAAATATAACTAAGTTTATGTCATAAAATTCAATCTTAAACTTTATCTGGTCGTTGATAGTTTTGTACAATCTCCAATGCTGTCAGGAGCAGAATTTTGTAAAGAGAGAAACTAAAAAGTCAGTATTTATAGTGCTCTGGAATATACCAATACATATATAAATCAATACCTTTGATCAGAACTCTTTCTTTTATGACAGCATGTGATTTTTACTACTGCATTTAAAATTTGTCACCCGATTCGCAATTGTCTTCCATTAAAATATATTGGAAAAAAATGTGAATCGGGGGCCAAATCCCAAACGTAGTTACCGCTTTCTTGTTCTGCACGGCAGAGCAGACTGAACCAAAAATGATGCCACATAAAAGTTGTAAAAGTAAATATTTAAAAGCCTGTATCACGCTATCGACAAGTCTCTCCTTAGTTTTGTTATAGTGGTTAGATGTATCAGCAGCAGGAATCTGGAGGCCAGAGAGGAACATTCCACGCTACGATAACATTACATAAGGCCATGTACATGTCAGTCTGTGGCCAGAAACGTGCAAGATCTTCGTCATTATATACGATTTGCAATGCATGACGAAGCATTAACAGAAACGCGCGCCGCAATTTAAAAATCGAAGGAAGCCGAACACATGTGCTTACCACATATGGTAATATTCCCGTGGCGACGAGTTTTTTATACAGAGAAACAGTGTGTTCATTTTTGTTGCAGATCGTTTGTTATGCTCTCGAAATAAGAATTTGTTTGTCTATATGAGAATACTTCGAGTGTAAAACTATTACATGAACTTCTCATTCTCCGGTGTCTCATTTTTTATGCAACTCAAAACAACACTGAATCGTCGTACTTTTGAGGATCGGCGTTTTTCTGTCATGAACTAAATGTCTCACTTTTATTTCATTCGATGCTGTTTCCTAATATTGTATGATGTTGCAACTGCAGTGTGTATGTAGGAAGCATCTCGCAAAAATCGGAGATGCTAACATTCTCCAGAGGTCGGTCTACGACTTCCGCATTCCATCGCGAAACATAACGTGAAGCATACGTGAAAACCAATGAGTTTCCAATCTCACTAAAAATCAGTTCTCGATTGGCAATACCTAATCAAAAATCAACCCCAATTGGTGTCGCATTGCAGCGAAAAATAATTTGTGTTTGCACGATATACGTGCAGGTAATTAATTCCGCGGGACAAACTCCACCCGCTGGCACGTTTCACGAACCACTTGAATAACAGATGACAGGATTCTTTTCATTACACTCAATGTTGATTGCTATTTCATAAGTTGTATTAATGTTTGATTGTCTAATTTTTTGTTTGTTATCTAATTGCATATATGTTTTTGTTTATTTATTCGATATCGAGGCATATAAATCAAAGTTTCAAAGAGAAAAGAAATTAGCTCGTTCACATGTGCGACACTTTACCTCGACGGGGAGCGAGCGCGCGCTCAAAACTTCTTTCCTTACGCTCGGCAGCCGCGACCTCGACGGCGCGCGAACAGCGACTGGCCGCCTTTCGAAATCGCGTCAGGTTCGCACCTCCGCGTCTCGCGACGTCGAGCTTCGCCGTGGGCATCCCCCTCCCAACGTCGCACGCACCCCTCTCCCTTTCTTCTCTACCCCCTCTCCTTTTTTGGACCACCCCCACCATCTTGCCTCCTTTCATTCTCTTCTCTGCAGCTTCCAGGTCGTAACCGCCGACTTCTTATCAGTCGCACGCGATAAGGAGCGACAGATGAAGCTCTTAAATCACGACTCTACGCCTCACGATCGCGATTCGGCAAAGAATCGTTTTGATCTCTCCTTTTTCCCTTTCTTCTCCCTTTCTGTCTTCGAATGCTGAAGCCCCGTTTATCTTTCAGATGTCTCGCTAATCTTGAAAGAATCCCGTCACGCTAAATCCCGAAGTATCATTTATTGTGATCCGAACTAGGATCCAAAAGCTTTACGAAAAATAGACAACCAAATTGATAAATGTGAATGTATTGGTTGCTTGTCAATTGTTTGCAACGTTTTTGATTCAATTTTTGAGATAAAAAATGATACTTTTGCAAATTGTGTTTCAAGATTTGACTTAGTCAGAGAATATCAACAACCAGAGCGAGCGAAGTAAATTTTTTCAGAGTATGCTGTTTTATTGGTCCTTGTGGAGGGATAGGCGGATAGGAATTAAGCGTGTCTACAGTAATTACAGTAATTCTGTTTTTCTCTTCGAAATTACCTTTTTTGAACATGCGTTTTATTTTTTAAACACTTCAGTGAATTTCAAAACTAGGGTATTCGAATGCGACGGATGCCAAATGAAGCTTTGCAATTTTTTCAGTTTGAAAATTGTCAAATTCAAAGCTGATAGTTTGGAAAATTGAAAACTTAAAATTGTATAGTTATAAATGCTGGAATAATATTGTTTTAGCGAAATAAAGTCCTGAAGAGATTAATTTAGAACCTTAAGCTTTTCTAATATTTGCTGTCCAAATTTGAGTCAAGGAATTCTGCTCTTGAGTAAAAATATTGAAATCTCAAATATATATTTAAAAAGTCCTCTTTAGCTTTTGCCTTGGCTTTTGCTATTGAATTTATGTGAAATCCAACCTTGTTACCCGACTATAAAATCTGTATGAAAAAGTGAATTCTCTCTATATCCAGGAGCGCAAATAACGAGATATAATTGATCTACGTATTTCATTTCCATATGCCAGAATTCTTTTATTTTCTCTGCTTTCTACCGGGACAGTGTCAAGTACTTTTGTAATTGGAGTAAGTATTCCCCCATGCTTTCATTTTATTCTATGGGGAGCTCTTTTTTTTTGTAATGTACGGGCAGGAGAGTTCGTAAATTTACATACGAGTTACAACATAAATCGCTATGAGGTTGGGAACAAACAATGTGACGTGCACACCCGAAGCGAAGTAACGAAAGTACTTAGATTGCACTTTTTACTTAATTTGTTCTGATAACGAAACTGGCCAACAAACTTAATTCTTAAGAAACATTCATTTCATTAGCTACGTACTAATAGTTTCTGTTATTTATTTATTTTTTATTTCGAAAATAATTTCAGAGGCATTGCAGAATTTTATTATTATGGAAATCATTTTTCACATCAAGTTCATAGTTGGATGTATACTTTAAATAATGAACAATACAAATAATAATGTAGCCTCGGATAGTATTGTCACTTCTGTTGACGAAAGGCATATTCTCGAAAAAGTTTCAAGCGATGAATGGAGACTGGGTGTTTGGAATGATAGAGGTTTAAATGATCTTAAGGAGAGGGAATTGTGGGATACAATGGGCATAAGGAAGCTTGTTCAAAAATTCAATAACGAGTTTTATCGAATTTTGTACGAATCCAGGATCCGAAAATGCTGATAAGCATTCTGCTCGGCACAATAATAAAACACAAATAGTTTCACCACTCTATAATATATTAACCACTCCAAGTACAATTGAAATACAATTTGTTCCGAATGAACACGATCAAAATGCTAGAACGTTTCGCAACAAAAAAAGAATGCCCGAAAGGCATACGAGAGAAAACCTCTTACTTCCATGAAAGACGAGTTAACTCTGCTCTTCTCCACACGTACACACCACGCCATAACAGCGCCTCTCGAGCCCTCTTAAAGTACTAATCTTTTCGCGCGTAATAATTTTAAATTAAAAAAAAATATTGAACCTTAACAAAGCTAGATATTTTATGTGTACCGAAAACAAAGAAGAACGAGTGTAAGATAAGAAAGATAGATAATGGACTCGAACTTTGGTCAGGAGTATATAATAAATCACGTGGTAGCCAAGGAGTCGGTTTGATTCTGAATGAGAGAGCAAAACAGCATCTTAAATAGTATGAATGTGTATTTCCTAGATCATTATGGGTTAGAATGAAAGTGGTAATCAGAAGGCTATTAATTATAGCGTACTACGATCCAGCCGATGGTGAAAGTAGTGATGTAAAAGATACCTTCTGGGACTCGTTAAATGATATTCTAGGTACTTGCGATCCTTGGGAAAGAATCATTCTACTCGGAGATATGAATGGCTGGCTTGGTATGCAACGCGAAGGTACTAACAGGATACTGGGTCATTTCTTTGGTCCGAAAACGAACGGTAATGGAAATAAATTGATTAGTATGTGCTTAGAAAAAGACTTGTTTGTTACAAATACTTGGTGCAGACATAAAATGATCCACACGTATACTTGGTGCAGAGGCGAAAGCCACAATATGGTTGACTTTGTTGTAGCGGATGAGAGATTGAGAGGGCTAGTAAGAGATAAAAGGGTTATGAGCGGCTCTGAATGTAGAGCGGAACACTACCTCATAATTTCAAAAATGAACCTAGGATAAAGATGGAGGAGCAGAAGAATTAATAATAAGTCGAAGTAGACGCGAGTTGAAATAGAGGATTTGCAGAAACTAGAAGTACAAGTAGTATATCGTGAAAAGCTGAATAAATATTTAGAACATCATAAAGAAGACTTGGACGACGAAATTAGGCAATAAAAATATAGAGGGTGCATGAATAAGACTACGGGATAGCATCTTGAAGAGTGTATCAGGAGTGTGCGGTACTGTGGCTGTAGGAAGAAAGACTGTCAATGCTTGGTGGAATGATGAAATTCGCGTGGCTGTCAACGAGAAAAAACAAGCGTACTCGAGAAAGCTGAATATTATTGGTCTTAGTAATGAGGAAAGGACTAGACTAGAAAATGATTATAGGGATAAAAATAGAAATGCAAAGGTACTAGTCAAAGAAAGCAAGAATAAAGTCAAAGCGGAAGAAGATAACAAAATGCGAAATGATTTGGAAGAAAATAAGAAATAATTTTAGAAATGGGTTAAGATTAGGAAACAAAGTACTAGTTCTGTGTTAGTCGGAATTAAGAATGCTGATGGTGAAATGATATGGGATACGGATAAAGTGAAAAACTGTATGAGGAATTTTTTTTGAAGAAATTGTATGGAAGTCAAACTGCGGAACATGACAACTGTGACACAGAAGAGGATACGTTAGACAATCCCGTTGTAATTGGCGAAAAAAGGATCGATATCCGGGACGTTATATCCGTAATTGAGAGACTCAAGAATAATGAGGCTGCTGGTGTGGATGGTGACTGTACTAATTATAGATCGATTAGCCTAATAAGTACCGTGGGCAAAATATTTACCAAAAATACTTATAGGTAAGGTCATAAGAATAACTAAAGAAAGGATCTGGGAAGTCCACTATGGATTTATGCCAGAGGTAGACCGAAGAAGAATTAATAATTAATA
>JAUMHM010000083.1:27623234-27638791 GCA_032362435.1 Melikaiella ostensackeni
GAAATATAGTAAATTCCTTTTCCAAAATATGCAAGAGGGAAGTTTCGAATTGTGACGAATTCTGACTTGGAACAGGGATCTTTTTTTAATTGACTCCCTCTAAATCAGCATTAAAATTCTCTTCCAAAATTTCCGTTCTATGTCAAAAATTCCCCTGTTGTCACATTCCCCTATTGTGAAATAATTGATGCCTAATTGCTTAAATTTAAACAATTTTTCCATAATTTCACAGGCACTTGTGTTTTTCGGAGTGGCAACTATATATTTGTGTAAAAATTTTGTCTCTAACATGTGTTTGATTGAGGAAAAATTACTATGTACATATTATAACACCATAGAATTTCCTCCAATAAAAGTTCATTTTACTAGAAAATTATCAACTTTAGAAAAATAGTGTATATTACAAAAAATGTATATTTCAGCTGGTATTTTTAGAACTGGACAAAATATTCCTAGTTCAGATAATATTTTTCAAGATATTGCAGAAAGTATTTTTTGTCATTTTTTTTGCCTATTAGTTGCTTTTGTGCAATAAATATTCGTCCCAGGGAAAATATGTTTAGACAGCTTTCCTTGGTCATGAATTGATCTTATGAAATGCGAAAGAGGAAATTGAAATACGTTTAAAAGAAAAGCGGTAATCGGGAATAATTAAAAAAATAATTAATGGCGAATATCTCGAAAACGCGCGATATGCCGAAGACGACCCATACAGTTTCGGAATCAGATCATTCTGCATAAGAATCCCTCATGGGATTATTTGACATGAATTAAAAATGCAAACTCGAAAAAAAACACTGGTGTGCTGAAAATTCCAAAAATTTGGATTTTGACTATGCTCGATCAATACTACAATGCTATATAGATCGCGTTTTTGGCACCGCAAACTTTTTTTGGTGTGCCTGTGTTATTAATTCATTTTAGATTGTGATTAATCGATTTCTTGTTGATATATTGTTGCTTTCGGTCTCGAAATTTCAAAGTTCTTTTATATTTACAACTATGAATTGAATTTCTCGATTTTGTGAATGACAACTTCCGAATGTTTCCGTTCTTAGAGTTTCTAATCCGAATTTTTCGGATTTTAGAATTTTGAGCATTAAAATCTTTGAAAATTTTGAATTTCAATCCCAGGATTCCTGAATTTTCGGATTTTGAATCCAAGTTCTTTAATTATCGAATGTTTAATTCATTGATATAAACGATCTCTATCATCCATGATACACAATAAATTTGTTGATAAATTAATTTGCTTAAACGTAAATTTTTGGAATTTTTGAAATGTTACCCGTTTAAATATTTCTGCATTTACACGATTTTTTGTAAAAATGTATCATGGTGAAAACTGTCTGATTAAGCTTTTTTTACTTACATTAACTTCAGGAGGTTTTTTCGCAAGTACGCATTTACCCTTCGCCGTCATGTACTCAAGGCCCTGACGCCGCATCTCGCGACGCTCGATTTGTTTTCGCGGCATATTCCACTAATTTCTCTCCTGAAGCAACAAATAAAATACCAAAATGTTCGTGAGACTTTACTCAACAAAGGCCTGTTTGAAATTTTTCGAAATTCCATCACTGAAAAAAATGATAAACAAAAAGCCAAACAATGTTTATTTACCTTACTCTGTTTTTGGATCAACACGTGTAACATTTGATGTAAAATCGATAAAATCGATCGCGATAAGTTTCTCCAAAGCCTTTGACACAACCTAGTCACGCTATATGTCACCGCATACCTATAAAGTGGTTTTAAACTTAGTCGAAGCGAATGAAAAAATCGTTTTTCTATAATTCGCAAAAAAGTTCTAGTTTTTCCACCTGTTTTCTGTGTAAAAAGTGACCCATTTGGTGTCGATGACGTGGCTCTTGCGCAGTGTCAACCTTTCCGGCAACGGTGAAAAAATTAGACGGACGCAGAGAAAAAAGTGACGCACAGGGAAAAAAGTAAATGAAGTGGGAACTACTGAAAGAACCCTGTGGCCTGCTTCAGTAAGTGAAGGTGAGCTCACAACTATTGCGTTGTATCTAATTTCACCACCCTTAACCTTCCTGACCAAACATAATTTTCTTAGTTTACACCCTCCAAACGGCGTTCGGTTGAGGAGTCCAAAAATGTGCAAAAGTCAATTTCGAAAAATTTGTGGGATAGGCCCTTTTGTTCGCCGACCCTTTAATTACCTGTCATATGAATTTTCATGAGTTTTCGAGTGCTATTTGTTATATCATGGCCATTGACCAAATCATGACCACTGACCAAATCATGACCGTCTGCATGCACATTGAAACCTGAGCTTTCGAAGAAGTTTCCTATATTTTTTTAACGAAGAATCATTTAGTTTCGACAAATTCTTGAACTACGTAAATCTAAAGAAGCACTTTTTGAGATAAACAAACTAATTTCCAGAGGCCTAATATAGGAAAATTGCAATTTTTCACCCACCCTGAAATTCAAAATTTTCTAAAACATTCCTTGTTGGTCGTAGAAAGTTGTAAATCTTCCACAAACATAAAAAGGCTTTTAGAAAGAAAGTAACTTCCACAGTTGAATATTCGGTTTTTTGGTTGAAAATTAATTTTTTTTTTACTGAACATTTTACCATTTCAGTTGCAAATTCATCTTTTTTTAAAAATGTTATTATTTTGTTGAAAATTTAATTATTTTGTTGAAAACTCGACAATTATGTTAGAAAAGTCATTCTTTTTTGGTTAAAAATTCACCTGTTTTATAGAAACTTCGCCTTTTTGGCTTGAAAATTCAACAAATTTTTTGAAATTTGTCTTCTTTCTTGACTGGAAAATCTTTCTTGGTTAAATATTCAACTCTTTTGGTTGAAATTTCATCTTTTTTATTTGAAAATGTAACTGTTTGGTTGAAAATTATTCTGTTTTTGTTGATAATTTAACTTTTTTGTTGAAAATTCTTTTTTTTTTGGGTTAAATCCAACTGTTTTTGATTTCAAATTAAAATATTTTTTGGTTGAAAGGTCAACCATTACATTTTTCGCTAAGAATATATCTTTTATGGTTGAAAATCTAACTACTTGGTTGAAACTTGAACTACTCTGTTAAAAATTAATTTTTTTAGTTAAAGATTTATCATTTTAGTTGAAATTTCAGCTCTTTGGTTAAAAATTGAACTATTTTGTTGTATAACTCGTTTTTCTTTCTGTTTAAAATTAATTTTTCAAACTGAAAATTCAACTATTTCATTTTTGGTTGAAGGTTAATTCTGCAAAAAGTCTGCAATTATATTTTTTGTCAAGAATTAACCTTTTTCGGTTAAAATTTTTTTTATTTGTTTGAAATTTTAATTATTTTGTTAAAAATTCATCCTTTTTGGTCGAAAATTAATCTGATTTACTTGAAAATTCAACTTTTTGGTTGAAAATCGATGTATTTTCCTGAAAATTCGTCTTTTTTGATAGTAAATTAATCTTCTTCGTTCAATTAATTTTTCAAACTGAAAATTTAACTATTCCATTTTTTGTTGAAAATATATCTTTTTGAGTTGAAAATTCATGTAGTATTTGGTTGATAATTAGTCTTTTTTTGGTAAAAATTATTCTCCTTATTTAAAAATTAATCTTATCGGGTAAAAATTTATCCGTTTTTAGTTGAAATATCAACCATTAAATTTTTTCTAAGAATTCATCTTTTTTGGTTGAACATTTGACTGCTTGGTTGAAAGCTGAACTGTTTTGTTCAAAATTCTTTTATTGGTTAAATATTCATCTTTTCAGTTGAAAATTGATCTATTCGGTTAAAAATTCATATATTTTGTTGAAAATTTTTTTTTTTATATAGCAACTTGATGTTTTTTGGTATAGAAATTTGTCAAAAAATCATCTTTTTGTTTGTAAATCCAACTATTTTTGTTAAAAAGTTATTTCTTTTTGATTGCACGTGTTTTTCATTTATTCTATTTCATTTTTTATTTATTTTATTTCATTTTTTATTTTATTTTTGTTGTTGTTGAAAAGTCTACTGCTTTGTTGAAAATTCATCTCCTTTGGTTGATATATCATTTAATTGGTTTAAAATTGATATTTTTAAGATGAAAATTCAACTATTTGGTTGAAAGTTCATGTATTATGTTGAAAACTTGTCTTTTTTGGTATATAAACTTAACCTTCTAGGTCGAAAAATCATCTTTTTGTTTGTAAATCCAACCATTTTTGTTGGAAAGTTAATTCATTTCGGTTTACGTGTTTAATTGTTATTTATTTAATTTTAATTTTTTATTATTTATTTATTGATTTATTTTTATTTTTTTAAAAGTCTACTGTTTTGTTCAAAATTCGTGTCCTTTGGTTAATTTATCATTTAATTGGTTGAAAATTTATATTTTTAGATGAAAATTCAACTATTTGTTTGAAAATTTATGTATTTTGCTGAAAATTTCTCTATTTGGTAGAAAATTAATTTTTTTGGTTAAACATTTTTTTTACTGGAAATCAAAGTATTCCATTTTCGGTTGAAAGTATATCTTTATTAGTTGAAAATTCAACTATTTGGTTAAAAATTCATGTACGTATATTTTGTTGAAAACATGTCTTTTTTGGTATAGAAACTTAATCTTCCAGGTTTAAAATTCATTATTTTCTTTGTAAATCAAACTATTCTTGTTCGAAAGTTAATTTTTTTTTGCTTTGTTGAAAATTGACCTGTTATGGTTGAGGATTCGACTATTTTGTTGAAATTTCAACTCTTTTACTAGATATATCATTAATTTGGTTGAAAAGTGATATTTTTCAGAAGAAAATTCAACTATTTGTTTGAAAATTTATGTATTTTGTTGGAAATTCGTCTCTTTCGTAGAAAATTAATCTTTTTGGTTCAAAATTCATCTCTTTGGTTGAAAATTCATCTTTTTAACTGAAAATTTAAGTATTCCATTTTCGGTTGAAAGTATATTTTTATTAGTTGAAAATTCAACTATATGGTTGAAAATTCATGTATTTTGTTGGAAACTTGTTTTTTTTGTAGGTATAGAAAGTTAATCTTCTAGGCCGAAAAATCATCTTTTTCTTTGTAAATCCAACTATTTTTGTTGGAAAGTTAATTCTTTTTGGTTGTACGTGTTTAATTTTTATTTGTTTTATTTTATATTTTATTTTCATTTTATTTTATTTTGAAAAGTCTACCATTCTGTTGAAAATTCATCTGTTCTGGTTGATATATCATTTAATTGATTGAAAATTGATACTTTATCAGATGAAAATTCAACTATTTGTTTGAAAATTAATGTTTTTGGTTGACAATTTATTTTTACTGGAAATTTAAGTATTCCATTTTCGGTTGAAAGTATATTTTTATTAGTTGAAAATGCAGCTATTTTGGTAAAAATTCATGTACGTATATTTTGTTGAAAACTTGTCTTTTTTGGTATAGAAACTTAATCTTCTAAGTCGTAAAATCATCTTTTTGTTTGTAAATCCGACTATTTTTCTTGTAAAGTTAATTCTTTTTGGTTGTACTTGTTTAATTTTAATTTATTTTATTTTTATTTTATTTTTTTTTGAAAAGTCTACTGTTCTGTGAAAATTCATCTCTTTTGGTTGATATATCATTTGATTGGTTGAAAATTGACACTTTTTTAGATGAAAATTCAACTTTTTGTTTGAAAATTAATGTTTTTGGTTGATAATTTATTTTTACTGGAAATTAAAGTATTCCATTTTCGGTTGAAAGTATATTTTTATGAGTTGAAAATTCAAATATTTGGTTAAAAATTCATGTATTTTGTTGAAAACTTGTTTTTTTTTTTGGTATAGAAACTTGATCTTGTAGGTCGGAAAATCATCTTTTTTTTGTAAATCCAACTATTTTTGTTGGAAAGTTAATTCTTTCTGGTTGTACGCCTTTAATTTTTATTTATTTTATTTTAATTTTTTATTATTTATTTCTTTTTTTGAAAAGTCTACTGTTCTGTTGAAAATTTATCTCTTTTGGTTGATATATCATTTGATTGGTTGAAAATTGATACTTTTTTAGATGAAAATTCAACTATTTGTTTGAAAATTAATGTTTTTCGTTGAAAATTTAACTATGTACATGGTTGAAAGTTGTACTAAATTGTCGGTCATGACTAACCTACAACTTCTAATGAAAAGTATAACAACTGCCACTCGTCAGATATGCATGAAGCTGTGTAAAAATTATTTTGGATCCGCAAAAGTGGATCATTTTGATCGGAAGTTGATAATCAAAATGATGAGCAACAGTTTGATGTCCCGGAGTTTATCCTGATACATTTCCACAGATATAAATATAATTTTGTAAATGCAAGATTTAACGAATGGGCATATAATTGAATATAATTGAATGAAATAACAGTACAGTCGTCAATTACATATCCTCCCCTAAAGTCTAAACCATAAACTGTGAATCCGCAAGCCGCAACTTTGTCGTTCCATTTTTTTCCCGCGGTTAGTCGCAATCGCCAATGTGTAACGTATATGTTGTATATATCTTTCGAATTTATATTTTCTGAAGAAAGCTTTATAATTTTCTTGCAATTGCAAACCGTGGTTCATACTCCCGTAACCGTAAGGAGAGCAAGATCCGGAACGTCGTCTTTGTGCAGGAAAAGGCTGTCCATGGTCTGTCTTTTAACTTCACGGTCTGAAGATTGAGCCGCGCCTTATCTAAACTGCCTAATAGTGGGTGCGTACTCAGGCATCTTGCACCTCTTCGGTCTTCAAGAGCCCTAGAGTGTTTTTTTACTATTTTTTTTTTAACTGGCATTCCCTCGCCCGACTGTATACTGCTCAGTGGTATTATGTTTCAGTTTCAGTTTCAGATTTAGAACTTAGGGAAGACTGCATTTTTTGTTTTATGACTTTGTTTTCGTAACATTCCTGTGAGAAGGTTCCACTTCAGAAATAGAATTTGGTTGTAGTCTTAATTACGTGGATTAGCGATTAGAATAAATAAAGCAGTAGAAATAGAATATCTAAAAATATCAGTTTTACCTCGTGTTTTACTCAAAACTTTACTTACTTTTTATTACATATGAAATCAGAAGATCATTCGACACTAGATTATAATATTTTCAATTTTAACAATAAAATTTTTAGGTTTTGTAAAATTATATATTATAAGAGAAATATTGAAAAGTAATTACGAATTTTAAAAAGTGTCTACATGTTTAAGAAGTTTGACTTATTTACGTAACAAATCTGTAATCGGAAATTAAGGTTTGAAAAAAAATTATTTTATTTTATGAAAATACATCAAAAGTTTGATAATCGATTTGATGATCTTCCAAGCATATGAAAACAATAATTAGGTATCTAATATAAGCTTACACAATTTTTGTTTATGTCTTTTTAATAAACTATTTTTTCAGAATGAATATTCATAATGTCAGGGTGTCTAGCAAAATTTCGTATTTAAATTCTCGGCAATTTCCCAGATTTTCCGCATCGGAAACAGCGT
The DNA here is from genome assembly GCA_032362435.1 of Melikaiella ostensackeni. Taxonomy (NCBI): domain Eukaryota; kingdom Metazoa; phylum Arthropoda; class Insecta; order Hymenoptera; family Cynipidae; genus Melikaiella; species Melikaiella ostensackeni. The sequence goes on from JAUMHM010000083.1 coordinate 27,630,677, forward strand.
TTTTCTCTTGTGATGTATGTGGCTCGATTTCACACCTAATTATTGGTTAAAAAAGGAACGGCGAATTAAATAGCTTTTCCTGCATTAATAATTAATGTTATAAGTAGTTCGGGACGACTACTCAAAAATTTCTGGGTATTCTATAAAATCCCTTGAAATTCCACAAAGTTTCATAAAACTCCATGAAATTCTGTGCAATATCTTAAATACCTGTTGAATTTTATAGATCCGTTAAAATTCTACAAAATCTAATGATAAATCTCTTCCAAAATATTTCAAAAATTTCAAAGATTTCAGAAATTTTTCAAATTTCAGAAATATTCCGAAAGATTTCAAAAAATGGAAGATTTTAAAGATTTCAGAAAGATTGAAGATTCCAAAAGATATCAAAGATCCAAAAAGATCTCTAAGATTTTAAAGATTTCAAAGATGACACAAATATTCCGAAGGATTTAAGAAATTTCAAAGATTTTAAAGATTTCAGAAAGATTTTACAAAGATTAATGATTCCAAAAGATTTTAAAAATTTCAAAGATTTTAAAGATTTCAATGATTTCAGAAACATCACGAAAGATTCGAAAAATTTCAAAGTTTTTAAAGATTTTACAAAGATTTCACAAAGATTAAAAATTCCAAAAGATATTAAAGGTCCAAAAAGATCACAAAGATTTTAAAGATTCTAAAGATTTAAAAAAAAAGAAAGATTCCAAAAGATTTCTAAGATTTCAAAAGATTTTAAAGTTTCAGAAAAATTCCAAATGATTTCAAACATTCCAAAATATTAAAATAATTTCAGAAAGATTCCAATGATTTCAAAAATTTGAAGGATTTCAGAAAAATTCTAAAAGATTTCAAAGATTTTAAGGATTTCAGAAAGACTCCGAAAGATCTAAAAAATTTCAAAGATTTTAAAGATTTTAGAAAGATTTCACAAAGAATAAAGATTACAGAAGATTTCAAAGATCCAAAATGATTTCAAAGATTTTAAAGATTTTACAAATGTTAAAGATTCCAAAAAATTTCAAAAATTTCAAAAATTCACCAATTCCAAAAGATTTCAAATTTTTTTAAAGATTTGAGAAAAATTCCAAATGATTTCAAACATTCAAAAATATTTAAATAATTTCAGAAAAATTCCAAAAGATTGCAAAGATTTCAAAAATTTCAGAAAGATTTCAATGATTTCAAAAATTTGAAAGATTTTAGAAAAATTCTAAAAGATTTCAAAGATTTTAAAGATTTTAGAAAGATTTCACAAAGAATAAAGATTTCAAAGATCCAAAAAGATTTCAAAGATTTTAAAGATTTAACAAAGATTAAAGATTTTAAAAAATTTCAAAAATTTTTTAAATTCAGAAAGATTTCAAAAGATTTCTAAAACTTCAAAGATTTTAAAGATTCTAAAGATTTCATAAAAATGAAAGATTCCAAATTATTTCAAACATTCTAAAATATTTAAATAATTTCAGAAAGATTTGTCCCTTAAAATTATATAAAATCTCTTGAAATCTCACAAAATTCCATAATACTATACATGAAATTATACAGAACATTGCGGAATTATAAAAATCCCTTAATTTTCTATACAACATCCGTAATATTCTATGAAGTCCTTTGCAAAAGTTCGAAAGAGATGACATAGTTTTGCCGAAAAAAAATCCCAAATTTTGGAAAATACCAAAAATATAATTAACGAAATTTCAAATCGGCAAAAAATGAAAATTTCAAAAATTTCAAATTTTCGAAAAATTAAAATTGATCGAATTCCCACAAGTTTAAATTCTCGAAAAAAGAATATTTTTTATCAGATGTTAGAATAATTTTTTATTTTGTACAGGAGCATAGTTTAAAATTTAAAAGAGCTCTTTCAAATTTTAAACTATGCGTTACGCATCTACATAAAATAAAATATAATTTTAACAGATAAAAAATGTTATCTAAATATTATTATTTTTGAGGGGAATTTACTAATTACGGTATTTTAAAAATTCCAGTTTTAATATTTCGGTACTTGTAGAATTTTGGCAATTTAACATTCCTGAATTTTTTTAGTTTCGTTAACTTGAAATCCATTGATCAAAATTAAATTTGAAATGGGCTAATATAATCTGTCAGGCTGTTAAATAAAGGAAATGCAAAAAAAATCTTTTCAATTCAATATTGTCTAGAAGTTATTAAAAAAAGGAAAATGGATTTATTCATACTTTTGATTCAGTAAAGGTATATTTTAGCTATTATTCATGTTCTAATTATGTAAATTTACGATTCCTTGTTTACATATGAAATCAGAAGATCATTTTACATATGATTACAATATTTTCAATTTGAACAATAAAATTTTAAAGTTTTGTAAAACTATATACTATAAGAGAAATATTGAAAAGTATTTACGAATCTTGAAAAGCGTTCACATGTTTAACAAATTTGACCTATTTACGTAATAAATCTGTAATCGGAAATTAAGGTGTAAAAAAAAAATTATTTTATTGTATGAAAGTACGTGAAAACCGAGAAAAATATATTTTTTTCCATCAACATAGTTTGATAATCGAATTGATGATATTGCATACGAAAAAAATAATCAAGTATCTCAATTCTTTATCAAATTATTATTATTTACAATTTTTGAAATAATTTTTTTGGAACTTTTTAGAGTAAATTTATTTAATGTTTTGTAAAAAAATCGACTCAAATATTCAGAAGGACATAAAATAAGTTTTTAATAATATTTTTTCAGTAAATGAATATATATATATATATATATATATATATATAAATTGAAGTTAACATGCTTCACCGAATCTGTACGTAATCAGCTAGGCCGTTGACTTGTTATGGAATCATCCGTTACTGAAATTTATATATCTACCTGGATTCTAGATTACAGTATAATTAGATTTGTTTTTTTCGTAGGGAATTCGAAATTTTTTATCACTTAATTTTAAAAGCCAGTCATTTTTTAAATAATTAGAGTTACACATCATAGATAACTAAAAAAAAATTACTAAATAAAATGGATAAATTGAGGAAAAGTCTTTATAAAGAATTACAATTTTTTTAAATATGTACTACTCACTGCTGAGCAAGATGGTCAAACATTTTAATTTTTCAAATAAAATGATTTATTATTTGTTTAATTAATTTCGAGGTTACAAGTGATAATAATTAAGGAAAAATAAGTAACATTCTTTTTTTTTGGAGTTGGAATTTTTTTATCTTTGACTAAAGAATCAAGCTATGATTACGTTAGTCATCAAGATAAAGTTTTACCCTCGGTTTTACCAGACAACTAAGTGGCTAATAAAAAGAAAGAAACCATTAAAGTGAGGAATTTCAGGTAAAGAAGTTTTTGAGGGGACATTTCTTAGATTCTTAGAAACTATGGTTTATTTCGCCTGTCTGAAACCAAACTATAAAGAAATGTTTTTTTTTTTAAATTTAACTTAACTTTCTCAAGTATGAAGTTAGCCAAATCTAATATTATTGTGTTTCTGTCCATTTAGAAAAGTCTAACCTAAAGAAGAATTTTTAAAAAATGGTTAAAAAAAATATGATTTAATTTTTAATCCGAATTCATTAAAACACTCATTGATCTGGACTGATTTTCGTTAATAAATTACCTACCTATTTCCCAAATTAACCCTATGAAGTATATATTTTTCTATCAGCCCAATTTCAACGAAATTGACACTCGGGGGTTTTTGAGGTCGCCAATTGCGAGTCCAAAATCCAAATTTGAAAATTTAAAATTTTGAAATATTTTAAAATTTTGACCCCAAAAAAAACCTAGATACCGAGTTTAGAATCAATCAGTTAATTTTTTGTAGTTGGAGTCCGCCATATTGGATCCGCTATTTTGAATTTTTATATTTTGACTCCAGATTCGTAAACAGTGATCCAAAAAACCCTGAATACCGAGGTCAGGGCCAATCAGCTCATTTTTTTAATTTCAAGCCGCCATCTTTGATTTCGAAACTTTTCAAATTTTTACCCGAGATTCATAATCAGAGACTCAAAAACTCCTTAATATCAGGTTTTATTATATCTTGTGAGGATAAAAATTTTCCCTACATTACGTTTTATACAAATCAAAAAAATTTTATTTTCGGAACCGCTATATTTAGTTAACTGTTAGAAATTTTGAAATTTTGACTCCATCCCCCCTGAATTGTACCCAAAAAATGCCCCAATAAATAAAAAATAGCAATTTTATGTAAAATTTATGCTAAAGACGACTTTTTAAAAACTTTTTTTAGCATAAATGATTATTATTCGATGATGCACAACTTTTCAAGTACTTTTTTATTAATTTTTAATTATTTAAACAATTATGAATTGTTTAAACAATTTTTTCTCCCTTTAAATCGTGAAAAGTTATCATTTTTCACGATAAATGGTATTGTTCATAAATTTCAAGAGATATATTTTTGTTTAACATATTTTTTAATTGTTTAAACAATTTATATTCGTAAAATAATTTCTTTTTTCCACAAAATCGTGAAAAGTTAGTATTTTCTTTAAGTAATGACACAATTATCTAATATTGAGAGCAACATTTTTCCGTTTGAGACATCTTTCAATTATTTAAACAATTTTCATTTGTTTAAACAATCTTTTTTCCCATGATAATCGTGAAAAGTAGGTATTTTCGGGATCAATGATACAGTTAATGAATGTTAAGAGTAATGTTTTTTGTAAAAGACAGTTTGCAAATTATTTAAACAATAAATAAAAATTGGTTTGAGTGTGTGAAAAGTGGGGAGGTTGAGGTAAAGTGTCGTGTGCTGTTTGTTTCCCATGTGAGTGCGATGTAAAGCACTGTCTAGACAAAAGTGTAAACTTGTAAAGAATTTTGATGACTCTCAAACCCGTAAAAGGCAGAGAGTATAATAAATACATATATATACATATATACACACATGCATACATACATTCACTTGTGCCTTTTCATAGGAAAGGTGGATAAAATTCAAGTTTTTTCAAATCTCTTACACTATGTCCCGTATGTTTCAGTATTTTCTTGTTTCAGAACTTATAAACAAATTGGTTAAAATATTCATTTGATTAAACAATGAGAATATTAAATTCTATTCGTATGATAAATGTACAGGGCCAGTATACGTTAGAAATATCAGGATCTGCAAGTGGCCGTTTGATTCAAATAAAACATGGTGAAAATATAGTATTATATAAAAGAATTTTGGACTTAGAAGGATTTTTGAAATTTTTTTAAATTACGGGAGTTATGGACGTTGAACTTTGGCATTACATTTTTTCGAATTATCTATATTTTTGAACAGTAGAACGTATTTAAATGAAACTTAGATGTATTTCAGACGAAAATATACGCTTTAATATCATAAAACAAAAAAAAATTCAAAATTTTGGACAAAAAAATGTTTAAAACATTGTTGGTTTCATTTTTTTGTCAATATGGCACATTTTTATTTTTTTTTTCTAGGTGAGATATACACATTCCTTATAATGTACAGCGGGGGGAAGCATCTATTTTGGCCAAAAGTTGGTTATTTAACAACAAAGTTTAAACTTTTTTTTGTCTATCTTTTCATTGATACCATTTATTTTAAGACTTTCAAATTCATAAAAACATGACACAAATCAACGTAATAACTAACTAAAAATAACTTTCAGTAAGTTAGATGAAAAAGAAAATTGTTAATAATGTTATAAACAAACTAATAAACCAAACTAATTTTTTCGTGATTCACAATGATTAGCTATTTGAAATCCATAGCTTTTGAATGAAATATAATAGATACTAATGTGCGATAACAATTAGTTAATAACAGCTGCCGTTTAGCAATAATTTAAACATTTTTTGTTAATAAACACACATTTCTACCGCTTTTTTATGAATAGGCTTAATTTTTTGCGGAATTAACTAGAAATATCTTGACAAAGACTTCTTCCTGTCATATTTTTCAAATTGAAAAAAAGTTAATTATACAAACAGTTTTTATAAGCAAATGCATATTTTGACAATTTTTCCATGAATAGAATTGTTCCTTAATTTTTTTTTCATAATCAATTAGAAAGCATTTTCATGAAAAAACATCAGAATGTTCAATTTGTCTATAAAATTTTTTTACATCAATATAAACAATTTTTCATAAACAATTTCCGCGAAAACAAATTTAGTCTGTTCATGAAAAAATGGTCGCAATGTATATATGTTTATAAAAATTGTTTAAATAATCGGTAAACGGCAGCTATTCTTAACGAATAATTGTAATCACACATTAATATCTGTCATATTTTATAGAAAAGCTATGGATTTCAAATAGCCAATCATTACGAATCACGAAAAACTGATTTTCGTTCATTAGTTTGTTTATAACATTATTAATCATTTTTTTGTTAATCTAACTCACTGAAAATGAGTTTTAGTTAGTTATTACATTGATTTATGTCATGTTTTAATGAATTTTAAAGTCTTTAAATAAATGGTATCACTGGAAGATAGACGAAAAAGAGTTTAAACTTTGTTGTCCAATAACCAATTTTTTTTATTCGGAGTGAAATATCCGCAGTCACTCACTATATCTGGAAGATTTACGTCCATATCTAAAAAAACATCAAAATCCATTAAGAATTGACCTATCGGGCGATTTTTGTCCAAAAAAGGTGCTCCCCCCCCATCAAAATTTACTTCTTTATTCATGATTTTTTAAAAGTTATCTTTTAATGACCGTCCCAAAAATGCTGAAGATGGCCCAAAACTGGCACGTCTATCCTACCTCGATTAATAGGCATAAAGTTGCGCATTTTGGATAGAGAAAAAAAAAGAATGATTTTGCAGCTATGATAATAATTAGGTGGATAGACGAATTATGGTTAAAAAAAACTGCTTTTAAAATAATAAAATAAAAGTGAAAGTACCCTTAAACAGTAAGTTTTAAATCCTAAAAAAGGGTACTCAAAATTTTGAAATTGCTGGAAACTTTTTGAATTTTTATACGATATGGCTGGCTAGCTAACTTCACCTTCATTTTTCGACATTGAAAAAGTGTACTAAAAGCCAATCCAATCCATTAGTTGTTCACAATTTACAGGCAGGTACCACTGCGAAAACGTCTTCTTTTTGTAAGCATAAAATTATTAATAATTTTTTCAGGTTTAAATCAAAATTTGTACAATTTCCAATTGAAAGTCTTAATAGTAAGGTAATTTATCTGAATTTGTTCAAAACTGAATAATTCTGTATTGGAAATTTATAAATTTCCGTCGCTAAATGTTGGAAAAATGAAAAGTAAAGTTAATAGGTAAACAATTTTCAGTGTTTCTTTTCGAATATGTCGAATTCTGATCGCCCGAAGCGTAGCATTGTTTGAAATTGGAATTTTTATGTTTTGAATACATTTGTTTTGAAAATGTTCAATTTGAAATTTTTCTGTCAGAAGACTTTGAAATAAAAATGGTTTAGATTTGATGGCTTTTACTTTGGAATGGCACAATTCTTAATGTCCTTGATTTGGAAATTCTACAATAAAATAAATTGTGTAATAAAACAAATAATAAATTTGTAGATCTCTTTGTGTGAACGAACTCGACCTTTTTTTCGGTCCCTAAAATTAAAAATATTGAACTTTAACAACTTTAAATTTCAAAGAATCTCGAGTGGCCATCCTGAGATCTGTTTTAGGCTAAAAAATTGGTCGTTAAACATTTTATTGTTTCTTGTATCGTCTTTTCATGAATTAAATTTTTTTTTGGTATTTTTCGCGACAAAAATAAAAATGACGCATTTCATCAGGAAAGGCTCAGCTAGAAAGTTTTCAGAACTTTCTTACTTGCATAATTTTACGGTGAAACATTTTATTGTATCTTGTGCCGTATTTCTAAAAATGTTCTTTTTTATTTTTAGTGTTATTTTTTACGATTAAAACTAAAAGTAGACGTCATTTTAAAAAATAGTCTCAAAACAGAGATTTTATGAAATCCGTGAAAGTCAATTTTCACATAAAACCTATACCTTCTCATTGAGATGAGAATGTTACTAAGGCTGATAAAGGGAGTATTACGGTTGCAATATTAAAAGATGTTTATTGTCAAAAAATGATGCATGTTTTGAATGACAAAGATATTTTTGCAGTT
>JAUMHM010000083.1:27819656-27854378 GCA_032362435.1 Melikaiella ostensackeni
CTCGCTTGCACTCTCGCTTCCGATCGCTCGCTCACTCGTTTGCTGACATGTCCCAAATTGCGCTATCGAAAAAATAGGAATAAGGATCTAGATATAAGAGTTTATGTGAATAGTTGTGAATAACTGTAAATAATAAGGATAAGCTAGTATAAAATATGTATGCGGAAGTATTGTAAGAAATGGAAGTCATGTAAGCCCTTAGAGGACACATTATGAATAAAGAAGAAGAACTTCTAAATAATAAGGAATAATCTGTACATGGAAACGTACCAAAAAAAGTACGGGCTCAAGACAGGAAATGAAATTTTAACATTTTTTTAGATTTTTTAATTCAAAATTTAGAATTTTATTTGCCTTTATTTTTATTGAAGTGATTATCGAAGTGATTCTTTCTGGGTATTCCAAACTGAAGGGGGGAGAGGGGAGCACATAAATTACACAAAAAATATTCACCAAACATAAGGAAGAACAACCCAAACAGTGCAGTTATAAGCTTCCTTCATAATGAAGTAAAAAGGGATTCTAAAAATTGTAACAAATTACCTGCGGAACTTGTAGACTTGTAGACGTGTTGGTATGGTATCCATCGATAGAATTGGCAGCTTCCGGCAAAACGATATCACTATACTTTAGGTTGTGGGCAACACGAACTTTTAAGATATCACTGCACTTGTTCAACGATTCTTCGTTAAAGACAATAATTTTTGAACTCGTATCGCTACAAAACACACACCTTTGCACAGAGGACATTGTTTTTCAATTTTTTTCATGCAATGAATTTATGGAAAATCTGCCTCTTACCTGACTTCAATACGGTCTTCTTCGCAGATTTTCTCCGTACATTCAACCCCCTGTTGCATCCCTTCACTCATTCTCTTTCTTTTTTATGGGATTTCGTGTGACTCCGTGACTTCTGTTGGGAAATCATATTTTTGTTGAAACTTCAACTATTTTTCTTTAGAAAATTTATTCTGAAATTGATTTAGAAAAAAAGCCTATTTGGGGTGAAATTAAACTATTAATTTTAAAATTCAACTAATTTTCAGAGAACTAACTTTTATGTTAAGAAAATATATTTTGAAATTTTAAAATTCGAGTTTTTAGCATGAAAACCTAAATTTTTTATTGAAAATTCGTCTTTTTGGGTCGAAAATTAATCTTCTTTCTTGAAAAATAATTTTTATGGTTGAAAATTCAACTATTTAGTTAATCGATGGATTGTTTTGTTAAAAAGTTCTTTTGACTAATTTCAAAAACATTTAACTAGGTGTCAACGTGAAGAAGACTCGAAGAATGACCAAACCGTCGTGTTTGTATTCTTGGATGTAATCTAATGAATTAAATTATAAGTTTGGGTTATCACGCTTTCTTCTATTATTGACAAAAGATTGTAAGACAGAATCAGAAGAGGAACATATATTTCTCTTTTGATATTTCAACGATCGAAGGAAGTTGGACTTCTTAATTATTTCTTTTGAATCTTCCAAGTGTTCCTTATCACACTGAACGTTCACGTGATTTTCAAGGAAAATTTCTTCCGAAATTCATGTTTTATTTGCTGGGAGTTACCTTCCTCATTCAGATTTACGATAAGTTTGTATTTCAGGGTATCATAATTCAATCATGAAAATTCTGCCACAAGCAGGCTCACCGTTTACGCCTACGCGACTGGCTCATGGAAAATGTGAGAAGACCCCATGCCGCGCCCGTAAAATTGACTTTCGTCACAGTAATAAAGATCCAATACATTTCAACCAAAAAATATAAACTTCAACAGCAACTTGGCAAATATAAACATTTGAATAAAATTTCCTTCATGAATGTTAAGTAGACTTGTGAAGGAGTATTTTTTTTATTTCAGAAATTTTCGAATAAATGACTTGCTGTAAAGAAAAACAGCTTCTTATTCTTCTGGTACTTCTTTAATTGATGTTTCCTCTAAATGTATCAATTTTATAAAAAATGTTATCATAACAAAAATATATATCTCTAGGAGTAGTCCAACTTTTGTTCTGAACTTTTTCCTGTTAAATAAATATTTTTCTAATTTCAATACTGTATCTTATCTGGCGGAGCGCGCAGTTTAGCGCTGCCTGCGAGGTGTTTCTGCTTTACTTTTTCAATTGCCTTTTTGCATATCGCTACCTGTATGCAAAAACAATACATAACAATTGATTCCAAGAGTTTACCTGTGACAAAATATTACCTCAATTTTTGGCTACTTTGGCGCCAACTGTTAGCACTTTCTGCTCTAGATAATCAATTGCCAATGCACAGGTGCATTTCTAGCGTCATATCCTACATGTATACGAATTTTCACACTTGAAATGGTCACGTTACTTTGGTATGAAAATTGACATGTTTGCCGGCTTGCCACCGCTCACCTGCTTTCGTCAGCGCTGGCAGTTTATCATATTCAGATTCGTTATCATAAGTCGAACCTCTCAGGTGCGAACTGTCCTTGTGCGTATCACGTTGCCATTTGTGTTGTGGGCTTACGGTCTATGAAGCTTGAGAGGACGGATGTCCTTGCAACTTCGAATGTCCTGGAGGAAATTAGTTAACTTCGCAAAGTCTAGAAAATCCGCGCATCCTCGCAGCTTGGAATGATCCGGAAGAAATTATTTAATTTCGGGTCTTTTAGAAAGCACTGGTATCTTCATTACTTAGGAAAACCTGAAAGAAGTTATTTGATTTCTGGAGTTTTAGAAGACCTGGCTATCCTCACGATTAGAGAGGACCCTGAAGAAATCATCAAATTTCGCGTGGTTCAAGAAACCCGGATATTCTCGCAGCTTGAGAGTACTTGAAAAAAATTATTTAATTTCGGAAAGTTTGAAAAACCGGATATTCTAACAGCTTTGGTGGACCTGAAAGAAATTGTTTTATTTCTTGAAATTTAGAAAAACCCGGATTTACTCACGGCTTTGGAGAACACGTAAGGAATTACTTAATTTCACGAAGTTCAAAAAACCCTGGTATCCTCGCAGCTTAGGAGGACCCGGAAGAAATTATTTGATTTGACGAAGTTTAGAAAATCCTGGTATCCTTGCAATTCGGGTGGACCCGAAAGAATGAATTATTTTTACGAGGTGCAGATAACACGGGTATCCCGTCAGTTTGGAAGGACCCAAAAATTGACTGATTTTGCAAGTTGGGGGAACCCAGATATCTTCGCAGGTTGGTGGGCCCCGGGAGGAATTATTTGATTTCTGAAAGTTTAGAAGAGATATCTCCGGGACTTGGAAGGACCTGAGAGAAATATTTTAATTTCACGAAGTTTAGAAAACGCGTGTATCCTCGCAGCTTGGGTGGACCCGAAAGAAATTGTTTCATTCCTCGAAATTTATAAAAACCCGGATATCCTAACAGATTGAAAGGACCCGAAAGAAATTTTTTTAATCTTCCAAAGCTTAGGAAACACGTGTATCCTCATAGCTTGGTAGGATCCAGAAGAAATTATTTGATTTCTCCCAATTTAGAAAAACGCTGATATCTTCGCAGTTTGGGAGAACTCGGAAGGAATTTTTTGAATTCACAAAGTTCATAAAACCCGAGTACCCTCGCATTTTGGGAGTACCCGAAAGAATATATTTGATTTCGCGATGATTGGGAAACCTGGGTTTCCACACAGCTTGGGAGGGTCTGAAAGAAATTTTTTGATTTCACGAAGTTTAGAAAACCTGTGTATCCTCCTAGCCCCTGGGGAAATTGTTCAATAGCTCGAGGCGTAAGAAAAATCCGGATATACTCACAGCTTAAGAGGACTTGAAAGACGTTATTCAATTTCACAAAGTTTAGAGACCTCAGATATCCTTGCAGCTGGGCAGGGCCCGAAAAAGATTATTAAATTACGCGAAGTTCTAAAAACCCGGGTATCCTCAGAGCTTGGGTGGACCTGGGAGGAATTATTCAATTTCACGAAGTTCATGAAACCCTTGTATCCTCGCAGCTTGGGAGGACATGGAAGAAATTATTTGATTGAACGAATTTTAGAAAACTCGGGTATCCTCATCGCTTTGGAGGACTCGGGAAAAATTATTGAATTTATGAAGCTTAGAAGACACGGGTGTCCTCGCAGCTTGGGGAGACCCGAGAGAAATTATTGAATTTTGCGAAGTACAGAAGACCCGGGTATCCTTACAGCTTGGAAGGACTCGGAATAAATTATCTAATTTTGCGAAGTTTAGAAAACACGGGTATTTTCGCAGCTTGGGAGGACCTAAGAGATATTATTTAATTTCTCAAGATTGAGTAGAAATCCGGGTATTCTTGCAGCTTGAGAGGACCCGGAAGGAATTATTCAATTTCGCGAAGTTCAGAAAACCCAGATATCCTAGCAGCTCGGGAGAACACGGAACCTCGAGTGAAAAGCAGCGGGGAAGGAAGGGAATAACTTCACCACGAGGTTTTCGTGTACCAGCAACATCAAACACTGGGCTGGTGTATTTATCTCTTCCACTCTCTATAACTGTACTATGGTTCAACATAAGTGTCATAGAAAAAGCTTCTTCGCGATTTTTGGTCGGAGACAGTATTCTGATTATCGCGGTGCAGTACCTTTGCTTTTTTTCGGGAGCGAATTTCTCATTGGGTAGCTGCTGAAATGAATCTGACTGCGGCGCAGACCGTGTGAGCCTCGTCCCTCGTGTGCGCTCGTAACGCCGCGCGCGGCGAGGCGAGTTTACCAGCTGTCGACTCTGATGGGTCGTACAATCAAATGGCTGCTCGGGTGCGAATTATTTGAATTGGCGAACATTTTCAGACAGCGAATCAGAAGAAAAGAGGCAGATTCTTGTTCCCATCAGAATAATATTTCAAGGAAATAATATTACAATGAAAGGAAAAATCTAGTATCATAGTGGATTATGAGAAACAAAAACTACCGCCTCAGCCCACTGTGAGACGGCGATCAGTTAAGCACTGCCGAAGTGCCCATTGATGAGTTACGGATTATTATCTACGACTCGACGAATGGAACCTTCCTATCAGATTAAGAATTTAGAGACAGGCTTTCTTTCTGAACATTGTTGTTCTCTGATAAAAAAGTATCTTTGGGATTCGCAATGAAGATATGCAGTGATTACGCCAAAACTAAGCCCCTTTCAGACATACATTATATTTAGAAGTACATTCCATGAATTCAGACATTTTGAGGTTTTACGGCCGTATCGACAACAATTTTTTCTGAATACTCATAATATCGCCATAAACCTGCGACATAAGCAGTTGTTGCGACACATAGTTGGATGAGATACCGCGAAACGTGGCCAAAAACGAAATTCGAACTTTTTTGTGAACAACTGTTTCAACATACTTGTCCATGATGTTATGAATTCAAATGTTATAATTGTTTCTTTCTGTTTAGAGTGGTCATAAATGAATACGGTGTATGTACCCAGGAAAGAAGAATTCATTGAAAAGGCGACATGAAAAATTGCGCTTTTGTTAATTACAGATTCAGATAATTGAAACTGAATTAGTTTGTGACTACGTCAATCGGTCAGTTTTGCGAACGGCTTCGAATCTGCGGTGCACTGCGATGTTCATTTCAAGAAGAATCATATTGAAACGGTTTCCCTCTTCTTGAATAAGGCTGACTTTTTTAGCTTAGACTGCCATATTTCACATGATTTTTAAAATTTATAGCTTATTGACAGATTGAAAGAAATCATGCGTGAAGCTACTAGATTTCTCTTGCTATTTTAGTTCTAGAGGATGTAAAGACTATTGTGGCATATAAGTCTGTCAAAAAGATAATAACGAGTGGAATTCTTTTAGAAACCAATCGGCGGCAAACTGGAATTTTGGTAACGGATACCCAATCCAGAAGACTCACAAAACCTATTCAATGCGACTGAATCGTATCTAAAGTTCTATGGTGCTAAGAGAATTTTTATGACGTTTTTAGTCAGGTTATTTGCCACCTTTTGTCGCCTTTGACATGCGACGAAGATATTAGCAAATGAAGTTAAACACGCACATGCAGAATGCAGTGAGCTAAAACCACAAAAACTGGCCCAAATTAGGTTTTTCTGTGGAATTAGTCTAAAACTTAGTATAAAGTGGTTTTATCATGGTCACTGATTTGGAATTTGAGATGAAAAATCTCGAGTTCAAAAATGGTGGATTTAATATGGCTGATGTAAATGCGACATTTTAATTCATTTTCATTAAACTTGGTACATGTGGGTTTACTAGTTTTTTGGGTCGCTGAAACCAAATCTGTTATAAAATTTCATAATTCAAAATGGCGGATCCAATATAAGAGACTGGTGCGCATGTGCCACTCATTTGATTCCTACCTTACCCACATTATCTTTGGACCATAACGATTCCACACGAAATTAAATATCAAGCTGAATATTTGAGAAAATAAAGAAAAGGGACTAGTGTAGGTTTACGTACTGATAAGTTTTTACAATCTAAAAAAAATTCAAAAAGGTTTTGTTTTCTCGTAATTGTAAAAAAATTTTTGCATATAAGAGTTCCTTAGCCCCTTTTCTTTATTTTCTCAGCCTTTGAGATCGATATCTCATTTTGTGTGAAATTGGTATAGTAAAGAATATGTCAGTAAGGTAGGAATCGGTTATGTTTCACACGCCCTTAAATGCATAATATTCACGTATTTGAATTAAATTATCATAACGCTGGAACTTAGCATATTTATGGGCATTCTCCAGAACTTCAAGATTTCCAAACAAGATATTTTTAAGAATCAATCGTAAGCGACACATATTGCCTTTTGTGCACTTCTTTGGATGATCAGATGTATATTATGACTCGTGTACACTGAGATTCATATGTGCTTCCCATTCGGTTTGAAGTTAGGCTTTGAAAAGATAATACCTTATTATTTAATTTGCTTGAAACAACTGACTATATATGTAGAAAGTCATCGCTTCTTCGCAGCCCAACTGCAAACCAGAGGAAAGGCATAGTTTTTAGTTTCAGATTTGTTTACTTAATTGCGAATATTTACATATTTCAAATAACTTTTATAATGAACAATGGATAATAGTTCGGGAAAGTAATACTAAATACTCACTGACATACATACAGCACTCGAAGTCATGTTCGGTCGATGTAACGTTAGCATATTTTATAAGACCTATTTCTAATTCTCTTATGTAGATACTGATATAGTAAATGTAGCAATAAATTGATCATGTGCATTTTTGGCTATATTTGGCCAGAAAAATGGCGTATAAGAACTGACCATGGAGGAAGGGCATTCATGAATCTTAATTTATAAAATGTATGAAATGTATGGAATCGCCCTCAGAGGCGTGTATCAGAAGCGCATGCTGCCATGAAGGACGCAGGAGGATGGGCTGACTGCACCGACCTGCCGATGGGTAGTCGAGGACGCAGTATTGGTTTACTGTACACCGTGAGTGAAGCGCGGCTGGGATTCCCGCCTTCAGAACTCCCGCGACTACTGATGTCCAAATGGCGGCGGTAGCGCAGCCCATCGGTCAATGCAGTCTTCACCTTCTAGCAGACGACGGACGTGGAAAAACGTGAGTGGATGTTCTCTGGGTATCGGAAAAGCACAGCCATATGCTCACTGGTCATTGGTTCACGGAAAAGAGCGCCCGGAACTTCAGGGGTGGACCCTGGACAGGCGCGAGCTTTCACTGGTAGTGGTGCGCAGAAACACCGATTCAGTTTACGGCACAGTCCACCTGCGTGTGGCTGACACTCCTTAAGCGCAGACGACAACCTGCCTCGACGCTTCTGATCAGACTCTCGTCTGCTAAGTACGTTTTTCATGTTGCTCGTCGCTTCTTGTTCGAATTTGATTCACATTGTGGTTTTCGCGGAAATTCTATTTACGCGCTGCCAGGCCCAGTGACCATCGCCGTTTTACAACCTCTTGGTATCTTACGTCTCGTGTAAGGGCAATTGGAGGGGATCTAGCTCTGATCTCGTCACTCCAAGGTGAGATGGCCAAAATTATGTAGGGTAAACCGTAGAATTTGTGTTTACTTCGCTCCGTGGAGAACGGTTTTGAATTCGCTAAAATATTGAAACCTTACAATGTTCGAAGCGGGTAAAGTTCCATGCCTCCCTCCCCTTTTTGTGTAAAACTTAATTGAACGTTAAGTTGAATGGGTTTTCCGTTGCTGCGGTATCGTATTTTCTGAAATTGTTTGTAATCTGTCTCAATGCAAATTCCCTTTCAATAAATCTCATTAATTTATCGTTAAAGTGTTAGAGTCAACTTCATTTTCAGTATCTCCAAATAATACGTAATTAATAAATCCACCCATTTCTATTTGTCTGCTTACCGATCGATCCTGGAAGAAATCGGGAAATACCATTTTACACTTTCTGCAAAAATCAGATAATTCCATTTCACACAAGTTAAAAACCAGTTGAGCATTCAATTTTAATTCTAAATGATAAAACATAATACCTTCTTCCAGTTGAACATGAAATGAACTTGATTTCAAGTCCAAAAGTTCAATTAAACAAATAAATAACAGACCTAACCTACAATCAACTGATCTCACTACAAAATTCTACCATTTGGAGTAAATTTTAAAAATAGTTCCACTCGTGTATTACTCATCAATTATGAATAACAATTTAGTCGACGAGTTCCAGATTATTACTTTAATTGCGAATATGCCCTTAAAAAATCGTTTGTAAACGTTTCTGGCTGAATCGAAGTAGAAGCTGTTACCGTAGCACCAGCGACACGTGAATTTCGCGCCAAACTTCACAAACCAATTACAAGTTTTGTATACATGCTACGTGATTTTCATAAAATGAACTAGATTCTAGAATTAGTTTTAAACGAAACACGTGATTTCTAGATTTACACATTATAGAATATAAATATGGCATAATTTAAGATGTTTAAAAACTCAAAATTCACACTGTTATGACATTTTGCATGTATCAGAGGCGAATTTACCGCTTGCACTACCTTGCATAAAATGTCGCGTGAAAACAGAGAAACCGGATAGAAGCCGTTTACAAACCCATTCAGCTTTTACACGGTTCCAGCCGGAACCTATCTGGTCTCAATTCAGATTTCCGGAACGTATTTGGATCCTAACCGATCCTTCTCCGGAAGATGGAAACAAATTGCGTTGAAAAAATATTCTATCTGGTTCCAATCGGTTTTTGTCCGACAAATGAAATAAGAAATTGAATATTGGCACAGACCGAAACTCGTTTCTAACCGGTCCCTTAATGATCCCTACGCAGCACTCGACACCGGTGTACAATCTAACCGGTCCTAGTCGGGTTCTCTCCGACAAATGGAACCAGGAAGTAAATATTGGCAAAGATTGAAGTACGCTTCTAATCGGTTCTTACCCGATAAAAACATGGAAATCGACACTGGTGTACAATCTAACTAGTCCTAGCCAGGTTTTATCCGACAAACGGAACTAAAAAATAAATATTGGCTAATATCAAAGTACATTTTCAACCGGTTCCTGCCCGATTCCTTTGCGGCACATGACGCTGGCGTCCAATCTAAGCTGTTCTACCCTTGTTCTATCTGATAAATGGAACCAGGAATAAGATAAAGGCAAGCACCGAAGGTCGTTTTTATCCGGTCACAACCCGTTTCCTCGATGGCACTCGATACTGATATACAATCTATCGGACTTGACCAAGTTCTATTCAAGAAACTAAACCATTATATAATTATTGACAAAGACCGAAGTTCCTTTATAACCAGCTCGTACCCGATTCCTATACGGCACCTGACACTGGTGTACCACCTAACCGGTCCTAACCGAGTTCTATCCGACAACTCGAAGCAGCAACTAAATCCTAGCAGAGACCGAAGTACGTTTCTAGCCGGCTTCTACCAGATCCTGTGCGGCACTCAACACCTTTGTACAATCTAGCCGGTTCTACCCGAGTTCTGTCAGACAAAGCGAACCAGAAATAGTATGGCAAAGACCGAAGTTAGTTTCTAACTGTTTTTTTACCCGATACCTACACGGCACTCGACACCGGTGTAGAATCTAACCGATCCTAGCTAGGCTGCATTCGACAAATAAAACCAGTATATAATTATTGACAAAAACCGAAGTTCATTCCAAGCCAGTTGGTACCTAATTCCTATGCGGCACTCTACTCTGGTTCACGATCTAGCTGGTGCTAGCCGGGTTCTATCCGACAAATGGAACCCGGAACTTAATATTGGCAGAATCCGAAGCTCATTTCAGGCTGGTTCCTACCCGATTTCTTTACGGCACTCGACACTGGCATAGACTCTGAGCGATTTTAGCCGGGTTCTATCCGATAAATGGAACCAGTAATAAAATACTGGCAGAGACAGAAATTCGTATCCAACCGGTTCTAACCCGAATCAAACATGAAACCCGACACTGGTTTACAACATAACCGGTCCTCGCCACGCCTTATCCCACAAATGGCCCAGTCTATATTTATTGACAAAGTTCGAAGTTCATTTCTAACCAGTTCGTACCCAATTCCTAAACAAAACTTGACACTGGTGTGAAATCTAGCTGGTCCTAACCTGATTCTATCCGACAAATGTATCCAGAAACTAAATATTAGCGAAGACCGAAGTATGTCTCTAGCTGGTTCCTACCCGATTCTTATACGGCATTAAACACTTTAGCACAATCTCATCGGTCTTAACTCGGTTCTTTCAGGCAAAGAGAACCAGAAATTAAATATTGGCGAAGACCGAAGTTCGTTTCTGACAGGTTTCCACCCGATACCAACACGGCAATCGACCCTTGTGTACAATTTAGCCGAAACTGACCAAGTTCTATCCAAAAAATGGAACCAGTATATAATTATTGACAAAGACCGAAGTTTATATCTTACTAGTTCCTACCAGATTCAAACATGAAACTCGACATTGGTGAATATTCTTACTGGTCATAGCCAGGTTTTGTCAGACAAATGGCACCAGTATATACTCGTATTTACGACAAACATCGAAAATTATTTCTATCCAGTTCGTACCCGATTCCTACATGGCACTCGATACTAGAGTACAATCTAATCGGTCCTAGCCAGGTTCTATCCGACGAATTGAACCAGTGAATAATTATTGACAAAGACCGAAGTTCATTTCTAGCCAGTTCGTACTCGATTCCTATACGGTTCTCGACACTGGTGTACAAACTAATCGGCTCTAACCGGTTTTTATTTGGCAAATGGAACCAGAAACTCAACATTGGCGAAGGTCAAAGTACGTTCGTAGCCAGTTCCTACCCAATCCCTACACGGAATTCGGCAATGGTGTACAATCTAACCGGTGCCAGTCTGGTTCTTTCCGACAAATGAGACCAGAAAGTGAATATTGGCAGATTCCGAAGTTCATTCCAAACCGTTTCCTGCCTAATTTCTATACAGCACTCGACACTGGTATACAATCTAAGCGGTCTTAGCCATGTTCTATCCGCTAAATGGAACGAGCAATAAATACTGGCAGAGACCGGAATTCCATTCCAACCGGTTCCTGCACAATCCTATACGGCACTCAACACTTTTGTATAATCGATCCAGTTCTACCCAGGTTCTATCAAACAAACGGAACCAGAAATTCCATTTTGGTAAAGACCGAAGTTTGTTTCTAGCCAGCTTCTACCTGATACATACGCGGGACTCGACACTGGTGTAGAATCTAACCGATCCTAGCCAGGTTCTATCCGACAAATGGAACCAGTATATAATTATTTACAAAGACCGAAGTTCATTTCTAGCCTGTTGGTACCTGATTCATATACGGCAATCGAGTCTAGTTTACAATCTGGCTGGTACTGGCCAGATTTCATCCGACAAATCGAACCAGAAATTAATCATTCGCAGATTCCGAAGTTCATTTCCAGCCAGGTCCTACTCGATTCCTATACGGCACACGACACTAGCATACAATCTAAGCGGTTTTAGACGAAATCTATCCGTTAAAAGGAACCAGTATAAAACACTGGCAGAGACAGAAATTCTTTTCCAACCGGTTCCTACCCGATTCAAACATGAAATTTGACACTGGCTTACAATCTAACCGATCCTAACCGGGTTCTATCCGACAAATCGAACCAGAAACAAAATATTAGCAAAGACAGAAGTACGTTTCCAGGTTATTCCTACCCGATTCCTATACGGCACTAAACACTTTTCTACAATCTTAAGGGTCCTACCTCGGTTCTATCAGACAAAGAGAACCAGAAATTGAATATTGGCGAAGACCGAAGTTCGTTTCTAACAGGTTTCTACCTGATGCCTACACGGCAGTTGACACTTGTGTACGGTCTCACCGGTTCCAACCGGTTTTTGTTCGACAAATGGAACCAGAAACTAAACATTGGCAAAGATCGAAGTACGTTTGCAGCCAGTTCCTACCTCGTCCCTACACGTCATTCGGCAGTAGTGTGAAATCTTACCGGTTCCAGCTGGGTTCTATTCGACTAATGAAACCTGAAACTAAATATTGGCAGATTTCAAAGTTCATTTCGTACCGGTTTCTGAATGAATCAAAAAAAAGACTCGACACTGGTTTACAATCCAACCGGTTCTAACCAGTTTTCATCCGACAAATGGAACCAGACAATAAATATAGGCAATGACCAAAATGCGTTTCTAAACGTTTCCTACTTGATTCCTACAAGGCACCTGACACAGATGTACAATCCAGCCGGGCCTAGACAGGTCCTATTCGACAATGGAACCAGATATTAAACATTAGCAAAGACCAAGGTATGTTATCAACCCGATTCTATCCGACAAATAGAACCAGTATATATTTATCAACAAAGACCGAAGTTTATTTCTAGCCAGTTCGTACCCGGTTCCTCCATGGCACTCGACACTTGTGTACAATCTAATCGGTCCTAGTGAGGTTCTATCCGTCAAATTGAGCGAGTAAATAATTATTGACAAGGACCGAAGTTCATTTCTAGCCAGTTCGTACACGATTTCTGCACGGTACTCGACACTGGTGTACAAACTAATCAGTCCTAACCGGTTTTCATCCGACAAATAGAACCAGAAACTAAACATTGGTAAAGATCGAAGTACATTTGTAGCCAGCTCTATTTTTTATTTCTTATCAGTTCGTACCTGATTTAGACATGAAACTTGACACTGGATCCTAGCCAGGTTCTATCTGACAAATAAAACCAGTATATAATTATTGACAAAGACCGAAGTTTATTTCTAGCCAGTTCGTACCCGATTCCCATACGGCACTTGACACTGGTGTATAACCTTACCAATTCTAGAAGGGTTCTTTCCGACAAATGGAACCAGAAAATAAATTTTGGCAAGTCCCAAAGTTCATTTCGAACCGTTTCATACCCGATTCAAACATTAAATTCAACAGTGGTTTACAATTTAACCGGTTCTAATCAGTTTTCAACCGACAAATGGAACCAGACAATAAATATAGGCAAAGACCGAAATGCGTTTCTAAACGTTTCACAACCGATTTCTAGAAGGCACCTGACACAGATGTACAATCTCACTGGGCCTAAGAGGGTCCTATTCGATAATGGAACCAAATTTTAAATATTATTATTAAAGATCAAAGTACGTTTATAACCGGTTCCTACCCAGGAAACTGAATATTGGCGAGTTCCGAAGTTCATTTCGAACTGGTTCCTGCACGATTCCTATACGGCACTCAAAACTGTTGTGCAATTCGAGCGGCCCTAGCCAGGTTCTATCCGGTAAATGTAACTAGTAATAAGATACTGGCAAAAACCAAAATTCGTTTCCAACCGGTTCCTACCCGACACCTGCCCGGCGCTCGACACTGGTCTGCAATGTAACCGGTTCTAAACGGTTTTTATCCGCAAATGTAATTAGAAAATAAATATAGACACAGACCAAAATTCCTGTCCAAGCGGATTCTACCCGATTCCTACAAAGCACATGGCATATGTGTACAGTCAAAACGAGTCTATCCGGGTTCTATTCTACAATAGAACCAGAAACTGAATATTAGCAAAGACTGTAGTTTGTTTCTAGTTGGTTGTTACGTGATTCCTTGATGGCACTCGACACTGGTGTACAATCTAACCGGTCCTAACCGGGTTCTATCCAACAAGTGGAACCAGAAACTAAATACTAGCAAAGACAGAAGTACGTTTCTAGCCGGTTTCTACCCGATCCTATACGGCAATCAACATTCTTGTACAATCTAACCGGCTATACCCGGGTTCTGTCAGAAAAAGGAACTAGAAATTATAGGTTGGCAAAGAACGAAGCTCTGTGCTAACCACTTTCCACCCGATACATACAAGGCACTCGACAATTATCTACAATCTAACCAATCCTAGCCAGGTTTTATCCGAAAAATAGAACCAGTATATAATTATAGATAAAGACCGAAGTTCATTTTTAGCTAGTTTGTACTCGATTTCTATACGGGACTTGACTCTGGTGTACAATCTAGCCTGCGCTAGCCAGGTTGTATCCGACAAATGAAACTAGAATATAATTATTTACCCTTGAAGGACAAATCATATACCAAGTATTAGAAAAACCAATCTGCGAGATTCTACTTCTCACCGAAAACACCCCCTACAAATGAAATTACTAAATTAATTTCGAAAACTATTCTGTCTGAACTCCTTTAATGTCCTATTATGGATGGATTTATTCAGCCCCTCAATCTGAACAAATTGTGATTAAATATTCAAACAATAGGACCACAATAACAACTCTAACAAACACCGAGATACTTCAACTTCATCCCGAGTGAAAAATACTAAATTATCCCACCCTCAAACAAAACAGGAAAAAATTCATGGTTATTTCCATTCCTGCTCCATCTCCAACAATCCTCTTAATTAAAGCTGCACTATTTTTAGTGATTTCCTCTGAACTAAGAGAGTCAACACTAAATCAAATACTCATCATAACGAAAAAGTCTAGAGACATCCCTGTAAGTATTCTATCACATCAAATCGCACTTTTTGAGTATGTTAACCAAGAACTCACTTGTTCCATAAAGTCAACAGAAAACTGTTTCTCTGACAATATAATTACAGCAGGATATCTTGTAACAATTATTATATATCTGATTCTATGCGTGTTATTTATATTAATCGTAAAAGTATATGGATATTATCCAAATGGAGATTTAACTAACGAAGCTTCTCATCTACGAATTGGCGATTTATGTTCATTATCAGAATATGAACAACCGCAATCCCCAATAAATAATGTTCAGAGGAGCAATTTATTTTAAACTTATATATAAAATTACAAGAGGAAAGCTGTTGACAGGGTAAAAAAATTTCCATACTCTTCAATCAGATTAAGTGAATTTAATTTGATAATATAAATAAAAACCAATAAGAATAGAAAATAATAAAAAGAACTTCTTATAAATAATCAATTAAGCCCATTCTCCATACAGCTTCATTGACATACTAAGTATATATTCTATCTTTCATCTTAAATTTTATTTTTTTAAAATCATTTCTGATAAAAATTTATCTTAAAATATTTTATCATGAAATATTTTTTTTCTGAATTCATCTACTACGAAACAACCTAAATATTAATTTCTTCTAAAAACTAATAATCAAGAATAATAATAATTGAATATTCATGAACTAAATTGGAAGATTCTATTTCTTATCTTATATTTTAATTTTCTAAAATTATTTCTAATTAAAGTTCTTCCTGTAATATTTTAATTATACACATTTTTTTCGAAACTTATCAAACAAGTTTAATATTAATTTTCTTGAAACTAGCAATAAAATTAATAATGATTAAATACTAATGAACTAAATCGAAAGAGGGGTAAAAGTAAAAAATAATAGTTTTGTGATATAAATTTACTTTATTTAAAAAAACCTTACACCCTACATACATAAAGTTCTCTAGCTAGCTCATCTCACTCTACTTCTATTTCTCTCTCACACACGCTACACACGCATTTACAAATTCCGTTCCAGTAGATCGATTTATTGCCTTTGAGTCCATTAGTACCAATCGGTCACCTGAAGCAAAAAAAAAAGATTTAAGTGAAGATTGAACGATTAAATATAAAAAAAACTCCTATCTCCTTTATTTTACCTTTTCCAAAGCCAATATATAGCGGTTGACAGCGTACCACGCCCCACGGTAACATCCAGTACTCTTCTTTTATTAGTTTTCTAAGGCCTCTTTTTTTCAAGTGACATAATAATCTCCGAGCTGAAGAATAAAAAAATTTCAAAACATTAACTTCAAAATAAATAAACTATTAATAATTTTTTCTCTCACTATTTTTGCAAATTTAACTCACTTGTTTTAGTTGAGACCTCTCAATGAAGGAATATTGCCCTCCAATCTTAATCACGCCATTCATTCCATGTTTTTTAATCTCTTTCAATAATGCCAATCTCAGACATTTTTTTGGATAGCCGAAAAACTCGGCCACCAACCAGACAGGTGTATATACTGCTCCCTCACTCGAAGCAGATAAATTTTTCTTGTAGTATTGTTATGCCAGACAACTTAGAATCCTTCTTGTCTCACTGGAATATCACCATCCGCCTCCAATGCAGGACTATACTCCATTTTCATTTAAAAATATTTTTAAAAAGAACTAACTCTCTCAAAAACTGACCTTCTTCTAAGAAAGTCCCAATATTTATACGAGAAAGTCCCACCCAAAAAAAAGGAAAAATACCCCACTCTTCAATTATTATTTCCCTAAGAACCAACCAAAAAGGAAGAAATCTCAAGCACACCCCCGTAACAAAACCAATTATGACTTTAGACGAAGACCCCATTCCTTCGCCCAATGAAGCCAAGTCCCATTTTCCAATTCTTCACACTATTTGACATCCCAAGCTGCAAACTACTTTACCCACCCTCAACCACTATAAGGTCAAAGCAGTCCCAGCACTCGCCTAAGCCCAGCATCTTCCACCTGACCCTATACTTCCACCAACCCCCAACCCCCATTCATCTCTCTCTCTCTTTCTACATCTCACTCACCTTTTCACTAATTTTCAAATTTTCCAATTTCTTTTTATACGACGCATATCTTCGCAAATAATAATAACAAGTTCTTTAAATAATCAACTCTATTATTTATTTTAATATTTACATAAATTCATGAGAATCAACTATGAGTAAAGTTTTTATTCTGCAAACCTTATATACAATCACTCATTTTTCATGGATACACTTTTTATCTCAATTATTACTTTTTTAAAATTTTATCAAAAATTCTGTTCGCTGATTTTGATTTTTTTATGAAAACTCAACTAGCTATTGCATCTTTCTTTTAGAAATAAACAAATTGGAATCGTTTCTTCCTTTCGTACAGAAATGATTTTTTACTCGAGAAATTCCTGTGATTGCACACAAAGGCTATGTCGACGGCTTCAAACCATACGATTACCCGGAAAATAACATGCATTCCTAGAAATTGAGATCCGTTACTGACACCCACCTCAAATACGCGAATTGCAACAACAAAAAAAAACAACTTTGATCATAGTCACTGCATTTCCATGCTCAAACTTAAGGGGGTAGGTGTCACGTTCCGCGACTATTATGATAATAATTGTTATTTATACAACAACTGTATGAAACATTTATCTACAACATTAAAAATGGATCAGTTGTAGGATCATATTTAAATATCGCAAAGACCTCTATAAAATCCAATTTTCAATCATTGTTATACAATATCAAGTCCAGCTGTTAAGGACAGAACCTACGCAATAGCCTAAAAATGGGCGGTGCATATCAATTCTCGCAGAACGAATACATCCAACAGGCTCACATGAGTGAGAGACCCTTCCATTAATCAACACGACGGGTATGAAAATCGATGAACATATGTTTAAGTTTCAATCTCCTACGCCTACACTTGGTCAAATCTACGATGCACAGCTGTACAATTTTGACATCTCTACCATGCATTCCCATGCACCGAATACCAAATTCTCGTGGGAAACCACTATCTAAAACACGGGAAACGACAAATATCGTTCATCAAAATGACATTTGTGGTAGGGTGACTACTTGACCTCAATACGAAAAATCAAAACTATTCTATAATAAGAACAGTTCCCCCATAACGAGTTGACGTTTAGTTTCCCCCAATGAACACCTGCAGATTTCGCATTCCCCTAAAATATTCATGATTTCTAATGCTAATGGAACTTTGACACATAAAAGTCACCACCACACGTGAACCCTTTTGGTATCTTGGAAGTGATTTACAACGCATGTGGAGTTTTCTGTGAGAACCTGTAAGAATGAGACGTCTTGTATTCTATTCTCAGGAAAGTTTCCCCATGAAAAGCGGGCGCGTAGTTTCCCCTAATGATACAAATCACCAAAACATCTAAACCTTCTTGGCATCTTGAAAGGGATAACATGTTCTTTGGCAACGGCGTCATCTCCCTAATGTGAGCATATCTAAAACCTTTGAAATTGATTGGCTTTTCTATATCACAAAGATTTATCAGTACAACTAAATCTACATACCCCCTGGCATCCTTGTAGGGAGGTAGAACGTTTCCGCTACCGCGCTACTCTCCAAATAAAAACATATCTAAGATCTTGGGCATTAATTGGATATTCCAATTAACACAGATTTACTATTACAACTGAAATTACGTTCCCCTACTTCTAATATCACTCAACCCCATGGGTACTCAAAGAAGGATTCTGTGTATAAATACAGCGGATTTTGAAGCAGGAGTCAGTCAGGAGACACATTCAGGAGTCAGCATCTTCTTCTTGTCCTCGATTACTACGACCCTGACTCTTCGGAAGTACTCCTTTTGAAACCAGTTGAAGTCTGTTCCTTATCTCCGGTCCTCAATCCGGTGCTCAATCGTCTCACCCTCTGACCTTTACTTCTGGACCGAGTAGTTGGCCCGTCAACACAGCGGGACCCCACATCTTCCAGTATTTGGAACATCGACATCCGAACGCCGAACCCAGATCAAGTAACGGAGGCTAACCTGTCACGACAAAAGGGGACCTGTCGCCTCAGTTCATATGTTTATTTCGAGCACCTGTTCCGAGTCCTTACCCAGGGTGTGAATTTTGGAACCTGAGACGCATTCCGGAGGAGTTCGAAACAAGAGGGTGGAAATTCCCAAGACTTGAACATCTGTAAGTACCCCTTTTGAATTAAACATTCTATTTCCAAACTCCTCTCCCTCAATAACTTGATTGCTAATTAGCCTTACTTTTTTAAGGTTGACTAGACAAGATTAAGGAGATTTAATTCGAGGTTGAGCAACACAATATCTAGGAGTCCTTTGCAAAACTACAAATGATCCATATGACTGAAACTTTTTTATTTAAGTAATTATTTTACGATGTCTATTCCCTTTATGTATTTTATATTTCAAGTAATAAAAAAATCGTTTTAACTTTTGAAATTTTCGCATTCGTCGATTTATTCCTTACAAATTGGTAGTTATCCTCATTCCTGTTTTCTAATTTCGTTAGAAATTAGATTCTAAGACAGGGAATCTTTTGAAATATAGAAATTATTAGGTAACTTATATCTCTCGGGACGTAATATAATGTTTAAAAATTCAATATTTGTATTAATGCTAAGCAGGGCCATTATTATTTATAGGAAAAATATTAGCGTTCAATTAATATCAATATTAAGGCTTCAGTCGTACTTCACCCAAAAATAATTACTTATGCCAAAAATGAGCTTCTTTAGAATATTTCCAGTGGTGGTACAAAAGCATTGTGTAATTTTTTGATGAAGGCGCATGACGCGATTGGCGTTTCGTTATACCACGAGCATTCAAGGTCAATTAATCATTTAATGTTATGAATTATCATAAACTTAGATAACTCTCTAAGCTTTGTCGCATTCGGCGAACAGTATCATAAAGTTTTGAAAGCTTGAGACAAATTTAAACTTTTAGAAATTGGAAAATAGTCGTCCTTTCTTTAAAGAATTTTCATCTCCAGTTTTTTTATTGTATAGAAAAATAATGTCATGCAGTTTTGCGTATAATGTACTATGCTTTCAAAATATTTCGGAACAAACTCAAAAATTCGAATTTCGTTGTTTTTATACATTGAAGATAATAATAATATGTATTACGGGTAAAAGCTATCACAGGGTTCGCATCCAACCCCCTGACCGTGTCGTTGGAGGGCCTATTGTTCCCATTGCAAAGTTTGCAATGGAAACCCTGTGGAAATAAAATTAAAATTAAAAATTAAATGAAATAAAATTGAATTAAATCAAACGGGAATTAAAATTGCTGGAAAGGAGGCACGGTGAGAAAGAACGTTCCTCTCCCCTTTTACAGCTTGTAAAAGAAATAAATATACAATATAATATATAATATATAATTATATGAAGCTGAAGAAGGGCAGGGTGTAAAAGAAGTTCCTCTTCCCTTTCTAGCTTGGAAAAGAAAATAGCTGGAAAAGGGGTAGGGTGATGAGTGTACTACAGAGGGTTCGCATTGCAAACCTTGCGTCTTCTTGAAGAAGACTGTACCGACAGCGCTCGACTCGGCCGAAACAATAGGCCCCCCGACGGCAGGGTCAAGAGGCTGGAAGCGAACCCTGTGATAGCTTTTACCCTGTATTACATATTGTAACACGCGAGTTACGCAAGCCCCCCCCCCACAATGAGCAGCCAGCGCGCCAAGAGAGAAGTTAACTCGCGTGTACTAAAGCCTACAGGGGCGATAGCAAGGCGCACGCCCGCAGTTTCCCACCCACACACACGGTGGGAGCAGAGAAGGGAGCTCGCGAAGGGCTGCATGAAAAGGCCGAGCGCGAGCTTTTCAGGAGAATCAGCGGCTGAGAAATCAGCCATGTAGATCGGAGGACCAGCAACAGTTTCGAGAATGAAGCCACTGTCTTCATTTCTGGGCATAACCGTTGGTATCCCGAGATTCAAGGCTTAGGAGCAGAGTTTCTCTGTGGTCCCAAGACTCGGAATTCTCGAGCGTGGAAAATTCTCCAACTTATGGATTGAAGTTTGTCTTTCTTCCTTTACGTGGGAAAAGGATCCACACACATTCTTACACGACTGAGAACCAAAACCAAGGGCTACCTCACGTACATAGGCACTTTATGCAGCTCCTTGCTATCCTGCCTGAGCAGTTCCCAAGTAACGATTCTTGATAGACGAGACTCTGCACAAAATGAAGCAGTGCTCTCTTGATTTTCTATACAAAATTAGAAAAACTTTTATTCTTGAGCGTATCCTTCAATGAGAGTAATGCTGTTATACGATTGACATTTGGTTGACAGAATATTTCTGATATTTGAATGACATAACCTATTACGGTGTTTTAGAATTGTACTGAGCCCGGAATTAAAATAAATTCATATCGAGATTATTTTTATAGAGAACAAAAGAAATTGCTAGGCTCAGATCAGGGCCCATAATAAGAGCATAGGAATCGAATGTAGTATAGGCTACGAATTCTTTGAAAGAAGCAGAGAGCATTAAATAAAGACAATGTGTTAAAAGAGTTAGATAGTTGGAAAATTTGTGTATTCAGTTATTATGTACGAAAATTACTTAATAAAATTGTTTGAAGAATAAATTTTGAAAAGAGGATACAACATAATCAGAGAAAGGATTTAATAATACAAAGTTATCTGTATTTTTACAATGTACACTTTACATTAATGCAAAATGAATGCAAGAACGAAAATTGTAAGAAAAAAAGAGAGTTTCTTTTCAATCGAATGTGCCAACCCTTGACCCTTGTTTGAATGGATAAAAACTCAAATTTCAATTAATTATATATAATTGAATCAAGAACTAAATTGAGTATTTTTTATTTGTAACATAATTGTTAACAAATAAAATTCAAGATCATACCGTGCAAAGAGTTTTTACAAGGACTAAAGGTAGCGTAAAGAGCCTAATGAAAGCATTTTATAGGAAAAGAAATATAAATCTTGGATTGACATAAAAAATCACTAATTATTATAAATAATAAATAACTTAGTATTTCAAATGGCGCCCAACTAAGGGGCACGACGGAAATATGAGAAAAGAATCTCTGTTTGAGAATTGGTAAAATTGTAATAGGGTAAAGAGGAAGAGAAAATAAGTAATAGAAAATTAAGATCCAACGTAGACGAAAGTCAAAACACAGAAGACTCGGACCAAACAATCATGCAAACAGAGGAGGAGGACACTCCACAGAATTACGACCTGGTTCAGATATGGGCAAGGAAGGACCACCTACTGCTGGAAATGAAAATCAGAGTAAAAAGGATGATAGAAGAGAAAAAGGAGCTTAGAGAAAGGGAAGAAAAGGAGCAAGAGAAAATGTTGAACAAAAGACTCGCCACCCTAGAATACAAAATCACAAGGACTCTAGAAATAACAAATATCAACACAACCAACCTAGAAGAAAAAAATACACGGATAGAAATACAGTTACAAAGATTGGAAACCTCACAATCAAGGGTTGCAGAGAAAATAGCCGATACAATGGACCAGCGACCACAACCCCAAATCAGAGAAACAAAAATTACATACAATCTGCCGGAACTCAACGGTGAAGGTAGCCCAATTAAATACCTGCATCAACTGGAGCAGTACTAGGAAGTAGTGAGACACAGAGAAGAGGACGTTAAGTACTTACTGGAAAAATCACTCACGGACACAGCCGGAAACTGGTGGCAGATTATCAAAACAGATATCACCGACTTCAACACATTTATAAGAAAATTCAAAAATAGATTTTGGAATGACCAAACTCAACACGAGCTAAGAAAACAGCTTGAGCTTGGAGACTTCACAGCCAATAGAGGCGTAACAAGAGCAGAGTACGCCACAAAAATCTATGCGGAAGCACAAGAACTCAATCTTCAGCCTACAGCGAAAGAGTTAATCTACAAAATAGCGAGGCATTCTAGTGACGACATCTCAACCGTCGTGGCGACCCGTAAACACTAACCAGAGATAGCCATCGACCAGTCGAGGAGAAGGCACACGCCAAAGCGAGCGGATTGGACCTCAGGGCGGAACGAAACCAATGACTGCCCAGCAATGGAATCGAAACACGGGCGACGGAATGAGCTGGCGAAACCAACCGTCACCAGCACCCACACGCCGAATTAGGAATTTAGAAATGGAGACCAGCCAAGACCCCGATGAATCAAGCCCTGAGACTCACACAACCAGTGAGGAGCAGGGAAACGCAGAGGTGCCACCCCTTTAACAAACGAATATCGACAAGGCGTGGCACCCGTAACGATCATCCGGACCCACATATCACAAAAGAGAACTGAGCACCTGCAGACAAATGGTCATGAAAACACCACCAGAGAACGACTTCGGTGTTACGTAATTAACCTGTTAGTGGGTGGAATCCTCATCAAGGCCTTGGTAGATACAGGAGCGGAAGTAACCTGTCTATCTCAAGAATTTATACTACGCAACAAGAATCGATTCAGCACATTTCTCATGCTACCTCTCAGTAGCGTGAGGCTTGCAGGACCCATGGGGGGCAAGGCCACGCGACTGACTCAACAAATTTATGCGGATGTTCAGTTGTCAAATCAGACCATCCAAATGACTTTTATTGTGGTTCCAGGATTGACCAGGACTTACATCATTGGCATAGATGTCCTGGACCAGTTCAATGCAAAGATAGATCTGGATGAGAAGAAATTGACATTCCAACACTTAAAAGGGGTGCCGTCAATCCCCATTGTAAAGGACCAAGAAATAGAAAAGGAAACGTCTATGCAATATGATTTAAATGAAATTAAAAGCAACTCTAACCACATAAAAGAAGACATGAAAAGGAATAAGACAATTAAAACGAATATAACATAGGATAACGCTATAAAACAGGAAATAGAGGAGAAAGTAAAAGAAAGCGAAGAACTAGCGGACCACGAAAAAAAAAGTTAAGCAAGCTTCTCTGAGAGTATCAACATGTAGTTAGAGAGGGCACAGGGCTTCTCACATCATATCAGCACGTGTTACGAGTCAGGGAGCATCACCCTTTCGTAGCAAGGAGTTGTCCAATACCCATGGCCTATAGGGAGAAGGCAGAACAATAAATCCAAAGGATGTTAGATCTCAACATAACACAGAGATCAAACAGCCCATGTATGAGCTCGATAGTACCAGTGGCGGAAAAGGATGGCTCCATAAAACTCTGTCTAGACGCATGGAAATGCAACACGAAATCCTGATAGAAAATTGGGATTGTCCCAAAACAGCGGAAGTGCTATTCCAAAGGTGTAAGAGTACCAAAGTCATGTCAACCTTAGACATGACCATGAGTTTCTGGCAAGTACCCTTACACGCGGACTCGAGACAATACACCGCATTCCAGCATCGAGGTAGAACATATGAGTTCAAGGTTGTACCCTCTGGCCTTAAAACGATCACGACAGCCCTGGTGCGAGGGCTAGAGCATGTATTGAGCGGAATAGGGGAACATGTGATATCGTTTGTAGATGATACGCTCGTTATTTCAGAGTCCAATCAACAACACCTGGAGCACCTTAAACAGATTCTGCAGAGACTGAGAGCTTAGAATCTCACACTAAACCTTACTAAGTCACACTTTTTCAAACAAGAAACCAAGTTCCTTGGGTTTATTATCATCACAAAAGGTATTAAACCAGACCCTGAGAAGGTACAAACAATCAAAGAATTTCCAGTGCCACAAAATATCGAACAATTAAGAGGCTTTCTGGGATTTGTAAACTTCTACTCTAAATTTAGCAATCAACACGCAAAAAAAACGGTACCGTTGCTCAGGTTGATCAAGAAGGGGGTCAAGTCGCAGTGGGATGAGGAAAAACAGAAAAGCTTTGAAGAAATAAAGAAACCATTCTGTAAGTCTGTTCTGCTGTACTTCTCACACCCTCAAAGAACCTACTACCTGGAGACAGATGCGAGCGATTTCGCACTGGAAGCGATGCTGTATCAGCTAAATGAGTAAAAGGCTAGGGAGATCATAACTCTAGCCAGAAGGACTTTAAAGGGACCAGAATTAAACTACTTCACAACTAAAAAGGAATAACTAGCTCTTGTGTGGGCCCTTGAAAAGTTCCGCACTCACCTGTAGGGTGCCAGCATCATAAACCGCACAGACCACATGGCACTGACTTTCTCGAAAACGAGCCGATTCGTGAATGCAAGACTGACTAGGTGGGTAATGGCCAATTAGGATTACAACGTTCAAATTAAGCACGTGTCAGGGAAAGTTAATATAGTCGCCGACGTCTTAAGCAGGATTGACGAAAAGGGAGCGCACAAGGAGTAGAAAAGATATCAAATTAACCATAAATGAGCTTGAATACCAAGGCAGCCTCGAGACAAAGAAAAAGTTGACGCGCCTCAAACAATATCAAGAGGCAGATCACAGAACGAACAAGATCATAAATCTGGTGAAGGCTCGAGAAGAAGGCCTGGAAGATAAGTTCGAGCTGCACAAAGGAATACTTCACTACAAAGAAAAAGGAACAAGGAAGATTTATATTCCCACGGAGTTGGCGGAAATCATGGTAGCAGAGTGCCACCTCACTTTTGGCCACGGGGGCCGCACCGAACCCTTCGTGTATTGAAGGAGAGATTTCATCATTCTAGACTGGCAAGGATCATCAGGCATTTCATAGGCACCTGCGACTCTTGCCAAAGAGACAAAGTGTCTACAACTGCCTCTCAGGCACTGAAGGAACCGGTTTTGCCGAGGAAACTAATAGAGCTGATTACAACGGACTTTTTTGGGCCACTCACAACGACCAAATGTGGGTATGAACATATCCTAGTCATCATGGATACTTTTTCAAAATTTATAAAATTATATACATTAAAAAAGACCACAACACAAGCGGCAATCAGAAGCTTAGAAAGGTTCATAGAAATTATGGGAAAACCTGAGAGGGTCCTGTCAGACAAAGGAACTCAATTTACTAGTGCCAAATGGAGACAGGCCCTTAAAGAAAAGAAGATTAAACTCAACCTCACATCAATACGTCACCCACAGGCCAATATGGTCGAGAGGGTGAACAGAGAACTGGCACGACTATTCCGAACCCTCCTAGCGCCCGACTAGCATAGAGCATGGCATTCGCAGGTCAAGAACGTAGAAACCATGCTAAACGAGCCGTACGAAGGCACATTATGAAAATCAGAGACCGGATGAAGGGAAAAAGAGAAAAAAGAATTTGAATAATAAATAAAAACAAGAAAGGTGTGACTTTTACAATAGGAGAATGGGTATTGGCACGTGCTTGCAATAAATCGAATGTCGCTACGGGAGTAATGACAAAATTTCTGTCATTATACGGAGCGCCTTATACTATTAAAAAACAGCTAGCGAACAATGTGTACGTTCTACAAAATCCAACTAACGGCAAAGAGAGGGGACAGTACCACGCCGTGGACCTCAGAAAATACGCCTGAAGGGGAGGACCAATGGAGGGGATGAGAGAACCCTCAGAGCAGAAGTAAAGCCGTGTGGGCGTCACTAGCCAACTAACCGTTGAAGCAAGATCACCACGATGCCCGAAGCTGCTTGTCAATATTAGGCCACAGACTTTTTCGAAAACGTGGCTGTGCAATGCAACTTAGAAGAAGGGAGCCCAGACTACATCCAAAGAGACGCCATCGGAGGGAAGGTGATATCTACCAGAGTGCGCCACATAAATGAAAGGAGAAGACCACAAGCCAAAACGAAGGAGAGGATGGAAGCACATGGCGTAGACCCGTACAGGAGGAAACTGCACGAAAAAGACGCTGAAACAAGTATAGAGGAGAAATTAATAAAGAGGAGTCGTCCTCTAGAACTTGAACAAAAACATTAAAAGGAACAAGAAATCTTGTTGCTGGGCATAAACCGAATCCAAATGGTTGAGGAGAAAGACCCAGCACCCGAGAAGAACAAGGAAGATGACGAGAACCAAGAGCCCAAGGATAGCCGCAGCATGGGACGATTAAGCCGACAGCAAATCCTGTACGCTGAAGTGCTGGAAGGGGAAGGGAAGAAACGCAGCCTGAAGAGAACAGCACTGGCACCACGACTCACTACCAGCCAAATCAGAAAAAGTATGGACGAGGCGAAGACCAAAAAGGCAACCAAGGCCATCGTGGGAAAGAAATGAAGCCCGACTCTGGACAAGAACGTCGATCCTGCCCACTTGAGAGCCTGGTCGCCCACACAAGCATGGCCCATAACACCACGATGGCAACGTGTAGAGCGCAACAACAATAATCGTCTCGACTATCTGTATTTGAAGTTCTAACGGGGACATTCGCGTTAGAGCTTTAAATAGGGGGGCATTTGTGACATGCGAGTTACGCAAGTCCCCCCTCGGAAATCGGCAACCAGCGCGCAAGAGAGAAGTTAACTAGCGTCGACTGAAGCCTACAGGGGCAATAGCAAGGAGCACGCTCGCAGCTTCCCACCCACACACTCGGTGGGAGCAGAGAAGGGAGCTCGCGAATTTGGTTGACAGAATATTTCTAATATTTGAATGGAATAACATATAACGGTGTTTTAGAATTGTATTAAACCCAGAATTAAAAGAAACTCATATCAAGATTATTTTAATAGAGAACAAAAGAAATTGCTAGGCTAAGATTAGGGCCCATAGATATAGCATAGAAATCAAATGTAGTATACCTGTAGACTACGAATTCTTTAAAGGAAGCAGAGAGCATCAAATAAAGACAATGTGTTAAAAGAGATAGATAGTAGGAAAATTTGTGGAATGAACCATAAAGTTTGACTAAAATTTACATTTTTTAAACTATAAATGATACTTGGACGCTATGCAGTTGCGTGATGATGTATGGATAATGTAGATGCGACTTGAGAACCATTCAATGACTTTTAGTAATTTTCAAAATAAACTCTGGTATTTTAGTACGTCAGCACTTTGCCAGTACAAAACAGTACTAGTGTGCTGTACCGTGGCTGTACCTAATGCCAGTAGAGCGGAGCATTATAAGTCAGTACTGGTCACTGTTGACCCGAAACAGACTGGTACTACGACTCCGAAAAACTGTACTGGGCTAGTACTGGGCTAGTCGTTAATTCCCTTTTTACTGCGATTCTATTTTTATGCATGCCCTTCCGGACCTTTATTGAAATTAATATTTTTTCAGTTTGCACGATCAGATCCTCACAAAGAAAGCATAGTAATTCAAACCGAAACTAACATGGAGGAGGAATCGAAGAACTTGAAACTCAATTCAGCAGGAATGGAAAATGTTTTGAAGAAACTCCGCACTTAACACCGGCCTTTCAAATATAAAATGCAGAATCAATTTATAAGCACATATTTTAAATTAATTTTAGCGCCATTTTCAAAAATTTCTTTCAAATTGATACAGAAAATAGAAGCATATCGTAGAACAATGTAATAAATCAACCAGTCAATAGCGTCTTCACTTGTGAATCATGCTTTCAAAACATGAACATTTTTAGGGGTATGAAACAAGTTGCTCTCCAGCATTGTAAAATACTTCTTTCAGAATGTGTCAATTTATTTCAAACTCCGATACATTTCCGACTGATAATACTTGTATTGGCCATTGGAAATCCAGATTTTGGATTTTTCGAAACGCTGCCCCTCAATTCTCTTCCTTCTTGTAAAAAAATGATTTATTCTTTGAGAAAAAAATAACGATTTTTGCTAGGTGATTTAGATCATAAAAAAATTTGTTCCATTTCTATTACCTCGAAGCATACAAATTTGTAGTTTCAAGGCAATTAAAGCTCTGGATTTGTTGCGATTTGAGAAAGTAGAAATTGGATAGAATATGTCAGTTTATCTTTTCCTTTACAGATATCATTTCTCTAATAGGTTTTGTCTGATTATCGTTTGCAAGGAGTTTGTGTGAGCTTCGAAACGTTAATCATTATGTTAACCATAAATTTCGGGATAGGCAGCGTTTGTTGGTAAGGATTCCTTCAATTGATTCAGTATTCAAATCCTACGTCTTTTTAACACGTAAAATTCCGAGGCTGTCATATCATGATCAATTTTCAGAACTCAAAGATTTAAGGTATCCTTTACCAAATTAGTTGCAATCGCCCGCACCTTTCTCAACAAGCATAAGAAATGATGTCTTACCCAAGATGGTGCTATGTACGTCTTTCATTAATGCCATGATTTGTATGGAGACGTAGGACCTCTCAAATGTTACGGAATGATAACCGAGAGCTTTCATTATCCTAAGTTTGCAAACTTTATCAGACGACGGACATGTAGCTTTCCTGCGTGTCAATTAAATAAGGTCACTAATTAAACGTACTTTTCAGAAGTGAGAAATGTAGCGCTATTGAAAAACCTGGAGAATTATTCTCCATAGATTTCTACGGCCCTCTGCTAGCTACTAAGGGAGTTTTTAATTATATCCTCTTCACGGTACATACCTCAAGTAAATTCCTTAAGCTTTTCCCTTTGAGAAGAGTTACGAAGAGAACGAATCCGACGAAAGGGACATTGTTGACTATTTAAGGAATGCGCTTTCAAACGAAAGTAAAACGAACATTCTTATTTTCCTATTTTATTTAAACCACAAAAAAAACTTCAAATTGATTTTCCCAGAATTTCTAATTTATTGTTGAATGGCGCTAGGTACAGGATTTGGAATGCGGGAGTCGCATCCACATTCTACTCCCGGTGAACAAGCCTTGGTTGCGCCTATACCTACGCGACTTCAACCCACCTTGCTTCCTCGTCGTCCTTACCGCCGATCCTTGATGGTAATTGATACTTCAAGCGAAATTACTCCTTCCTCCATTTCTCCCTCGTTCTTAAATCTCCGTGAATGACGAAAACAAAAAAAAAACAAAAAGAATTAGGAAGAGTGACTCTTACTCTTTTTCCCTATGAAAAGCCCAGGAGAGTGTGTCTAACAATAAAAATGATGAAACATAGTAAAAAAATGCAAGAAATCAAATTGGTTGGCCCTCGATCGAGCCTCATTCTCTCGCGGATATTTCTTGCAAGAGAGGGGGAGCTGTTTACAAATAATTGAGAACAACAGGATAAAGTAATTTGCAGGTGAAACCTGCAACATTACAAACGATAAAAAAAGAGAAACGGTTGGTTTCTTTGGGTTGAAATGGGTGTCTTAGTTTCTTTAATTTGGGTGGTTTGGCTGTGCTGCTTACGATCGTTTGGGTTTGATTGGGTGTCGTTGTATTGCCTCATTACTCGATTTCATTACTTTCACAATGCAGGCTTCATCTGTACAAGAGGAAATTAAAATGATTCTCATTTATGGAGAAAGTGGCAAGAATGTCGAAGATGCTGTCACTCTTAAAGCTCAACGTTTTCCAGGCAGTGCACGGTCACGCGCTTCTTTTTACCGGGTTGTAAACAAATTCACCACTGACGGAAGTGTACAAGAAAGAAGAGGAATCGTCGGAAAACTATTACTGGAGTTAATAATGAAATCGCGATATTAGCCGCAGCCGCTCATGACCCCCATGTGAGTACTCGACAACTGAGCCGTGATTACGGAATGTCTCTAAGCAGTGTTTGGAAGATATTAAAACGTAATAAATATTAACCCTTTCATATTTCACTGCATCACGAACTTCATGACAATGACTTCCAGAACCAAGTGACATTTTGTCAATGGGCGCGTCAGCAGATACGAGGGAACTCGAATTTCTTTTTTCTAGTATTGTTCTCAGACGAGTCGTCTTTCATGAATCGCGGTACGGTTATTCGACATAACATGCATTATTCGAGTGTAGAAAACCCACACTGGTTGCACGAATTTGAGCGTCAGCGTCCGTGGTCCGTCAACGTTTGGTGTGGAGTAACTGGAGAACAACTTATTGGTCCATATTTTATTGATGGTAATTCAAACGGTGACAAATGACGTAACTTTTAGAAAAATGAACTGCCAACATTGCTTGAAGACCTGAGCTTGGAAGTGCGACAGAACATGTGGTTTCAACATGACGGTTGTTCAGCGCATTATTTGGCAATCGCGCGTGAAGTACTGAATCGCGAATCCAGCTGGCACTGAATCGGTAGAGAAGGTCCGGTAAATTGGCCTGCCAGATGGCCAGGCTTTACATCGCCGGATTCCTTTTTGTTAAGTTATTTAAAAAATCTAGTTTATCATGAAATGATAACAACTCGGGAGAACATGAAACAGCGAATCAGGACTGCTTGTAACCAAATAACACCAGACACACTCCGCAGTTGTATGCAAAGTTTCCAAACGCGGATCAAGAAGTGCATCGAAGTGAGAGGACACCACTTTGAGCACTTAATATAAAATTTTCTTCGAATACAAACAGCTCGATGGTAAGAGGCGACGGGACTCATCGAAAAAAAAGCACCCTGATATTAAGAGGCGAGGGGATTCACCGAAAAAAGCACCTCGATAGTGAGAGGCGAGGGGACACACCGAAAACAAGCACCCCGATGGTGAGAGGCAAGAAGACTCACCGAAAAAAGCACCCCAAAACGAACAGAAAACTACTACGTCCACGTCGTTGTTCCTGGGTCACGCTAAAAGTAGTTCATTCATTGACTGCTTACATACCTGGAATGAAAATGAGAAGCCTGCGTTTTAAAAATGAAATTGAACTTTCCAATTTTTCTACCCTACTGTAATCCTCTTCCCAAATGGGTGGAAGGTGTGTTCGAAATTAAATTGATTACAATTGATTAGTTCTCCTGAAAACAATCAACACGTCTTTTTTATCTTTCGCCTGAAAGTGCATTCATTGAATAGTCAACAATGTCATTTTTGCCGAATGCATCGCCATCGTTGAGGGATAAATGAGTGAATAAGGCGGCAAAGTGACTATATGTGAGTGGACGGAATGTAATAAGTATCACTAAATAATACACTGTTAACTTGTTCACAATAAATAACTAAATTATATGCAAACTACAATTATTATAAACATATGTATATTCTGAGACTATTTTTTCTCAAAATTTCTTCTTTTAGAAGGTCTCTCAAATCACTTGTGATTTGGATAAAGAGAGAAATTTCGATGAGATTAAAATCTGAAAGGCACTCGAGGAAAATGAAGATGTCTGACAGGAAGGCTGTAGACCTCTGGGGTCATTCTCATCGATATCTTGGAAAGAATCTTACATCGTGGGTGTTTTTAGAAGTTGGAACTCACCGATATCAATCCGTGTATAGAAGCATATGTAGAATACATTCATACATAATACATATACACGTCGGATTAAGAAGTTTGGTTTGAGGAAATAAATAATAAAACAAACCTTGAAACCACGATGTCATGGTCATCTTGTAATCGGCCCACTGACGGCTTATGCCTTATGAGGATCGAATCGGCAGGTATGATAGGATTCAGACACTTCCTCACACCAACCCTCCCGTTCAACCATTCAATCTTCCGTAATTGCACTTCCTCGTCTCTCTTCACTCACTTCTCACTCTTCTTTCATCCTCTCTCTCACTCTTCTCTCTCTTCTCTCTCTCCTCTCATTCTTCTTTCCCACCTTATTTCATTTCAAATGCGATCTGACACTTCAGCAACTTTCCCACGCAAATATACAATAAGGTGGGTCACACTGTACTCATTTTTTAAAAGCTTTTTTATGGATCCCGAATATTAATGAACCATACATTTATTTGCTCCTGTAATGCTGAAGTACCTATTACATTTTGAACATTATAATTTGTGTCGATGAAGGTAAATTCTGATTCAAATTAAAATTCTAATTCCTGATCTTTTTGATATTTTATAGAACGAACACACCTCAAACCATGCAGATTCTATACTTAAAGTTCCAGTCTTTTGTCAATGAGGATAAGCATGTATATGCAGCCCCCGCTAGGATTATTTCATCTATTCTTATTTTCCTGTTTTTGTTAATATAGTTATCGGTGTAATTGATAAAAATTTGATTGAATGCGATTTTATGATAGATGTTACTGAAAGTCCGGTATAGGGGTATCAAAGAATTTATTCAATTAGTAAAAACTTAGATTGGATGCATCACAGAAGAAATTATTGATAGAATGCAAGTTTCATGGGCTTTCTTCTAAAAAAGTTTTGAAAAAAGTGTTGACTTCAACAAAAATGATAACAAAGAAAGTTTTAATCAGAATATCAATAATTTGATAAATCTATTTGAATTTGATTACAAAAGGTTGCCATGCACATATACACAATTAATTTATGTGTCATTATTTATAACTGTAGTTATCCTTTAAATTACCCCTCAAGAGGAAGTCTAAATTGGCTTTGAAACATGTTGGTCCCCAGTAGTATAAAAAAGATGGAAAGAGTGTGATGTTAGTTTTGGTTGACTCTTTCCTTTTTCTCCCCCTTTTTTCTGTTTGTATATTTATTGTACAATTGTCTCTAATGAGCCGGAAAAGAGTGTAGTCTCGAAGTCTAGTTTTGATTTGTGAACTTCTTGGGTGTTACTTTTATAGTACCTGCATGAAAAATTTTCATAAGAAAGTAGATTTCATGTCGATCTTTGAGAAATCTAGTTTAAATTTATAGAATGAGTTAACATTGACGTGAGATTAAATTTTTCCCAAACGATAATATTTGGGAAACAATTTTTATGGGATTTATGAGGGTGAGAAGAAAAATCGAGAAACAGTTTTTTCTCAAGAATGGCTTAACTGATTTTTATGAAAAAAATATATGTTATGGATTTTGATGCCACACAATTATAAAAGAAATTACGCATTTTTTTTAATACAAAAAAAAGTTTTTCGAAATATTTTTAAATTGTTTTTCATAGGATGCACTTGAGGCACAATCACAACGTGAGGTTCTCAAAAAAAGTGACCATTCCAAGTATGACGCATGCATTATTTTTTTATTTTTACGCCCTCAACCCCTTCCAGCATTCCCAAAAAATCACCCTCTAAACGTGGATAAAGTATCTTAGGGTATACCAGTCGTAATTAATACTTTTTTGTAATTTCTTTTACAGATCATCTTTCATGGACACATTAACAAGTTTCACATATTTTCAAAATAATTATTGTTTGAACGATTTTTATTTGATTAAACAATTATTTTTTCACATTTTATCGGTATGCTCAAAATCATAAGAACTAATTAGTCAATAAAAAGAATCAACACAATCGATCTACTTTATTTTTAATTTTTTCAACAATTTAAATTTATCTGAACAATTTTTGTTGACAGAATATCAAAAGTTTACACCTACACGTATAGATTTTCGATTTCAACTAATTGAATTATGTCATTCAGAAAAAATAGAAACTTTAGCTGTTTTAGAGAAAAAAGTATTTGATTAAAATGACAATTGTTTCAATGATTATGAGTAAGTAATTTAAAGTGTCAAAATAAGAGGAGCTAATGAAATTTGTTGCAAAACTTGAAAAGAACAATAAACTTTTATGCCTTTTTCCGGTCGGAAGCTACATTCAAACCTTAAAAATTGTTTAAACAATTAAAATAAAGTGAATTGATCGTGTTGATTTTCGATTTTAACTAACTAGATCATGGTACTCAAAAAAGGGGTACATTTTTTATATTATGTCGGAAAAAATTGTTTAAACAAATTTAAATGGTTTAAAAATTATGGGTAAGAGGTAAAAATATAAGGCATACCGGATTTCGATAAAGTTTCTTGAAGAATTTCCAAAAAATACATTTCTCTGCCTTCTTATAGTCAAAATACCAATGAATAAAGATAAAATGTAAGAAAATAATTGCTTGAACCAATAAATATTGATGAAACAATTAATCATTATCGAACACAAAAAAAAAAATTCAAAACTGGTGGGTACCGTCAACAAAATTC